>OY755175.1:123261-388200 GCA_963576735.1 Bedellia somnulentella | reverse complement strand
CCTTATTAACTGCTATCAAAAGTTAGTATTATTTACTTTTGACTATGTTTATAAGAAGTATATATATATTAACATTCTGAAACTTACTTATTACACACCTTATTCAAATACCACTTACCTATCGATTACATTCTGTAATACAAAAATCAAATGAGAGCCAATCAAATGGTATTCGTTAATTATAATCATAACATACTGTTTAAGTTAACATAATTTAATATTCTAATAAAATAAACTTTATTGTACACCAAAACAATTTAAGGACATATGCAGAATGAAATACAATAGACAGGAAAACAATAGGCGGGCATATCGCTAAAAGACTTATGCAATCTTATACTAATACTCTTAATGTACTTCATTAACATAGTAATTTACTCTAGGGCAGAGTTTTTTAATATGACATTCGGCACTTATACAAAAACTTACTAGTAACATTTTTGTATAAGTGCCGAATGTCATATTATTCACAGCTCGATGCTCGCCTCGATGAAAATTACTTGCTTATGCTTAAATGTTTTTAGATCAATACAAATAAAGTTTAGATAATGTGTTAAAAAACGTGCACCAGGAGGTTGCACATTGTCGGATGGCCGAATGTAATATTTTTATGAATTGGCAACACCGACAGTGTGCCGTGACCCGTCAATGGATGTCAATGTCAAGATGAGTGAAGGATGAACGCGGGATTCTAGTGTGGATGCGCGGGAGACTAACTTGTGATCAATGTATAAAATAATGTAGACGAAATAGAAAGAAAAGTGGTGATATCATTTAATAGTCGTTTTCTTCAAATACTTCTCTTCGTAGCTTTTATGAAGAGAAGTATAGGTTCACTAAACATTTCTTTTGTTATGTTATTGTTACCGAGAAAGTACCATGAGACCAGGATCTGGTAATGGCATCCCAGGAAATCGAGGGGACTGTCGAAACTCACAATCATGTGACAGTGTATTTGTTCAAAACGCCGATAAGCCTGCCCTGTATAACGTGAGAACACTGCCTAAGCAAATCGTTGGTACCCTGAACAACAGGTGACAATGTCACGTGATATTTAGAAGTATTACTACCTCTGCTAACCCCTTCGGGGATATTCGGCGTGAACGTTTGAGTCTTTCTTGAGATGTAGAATTGTAGACCATCGCCTTTCGAAGGATTTTAAGAACAATGTAAGGTTACATATGGTTGAGCCTATTTAATATCGTACAATAATAGAAATACCGGAAATGCGAAGAATAATACAGTAACCGTCGCTTCCTCATTCGAGGGGCATCTTTGCCAGGTCTACCCATCTATAAAACTCGTAAAATAAAATAATTTTAAACAAAAAGACAACCGACTTCATAGTTGGAAAAACAAGCGGAAATAAACAATCTAGTACTAAAAAGTACGAAATAAGTTTTTTAATTGAATATGAGTACTGTGATTAATACCTTAGCAATTTCTTTATTCCACACGCGTCCGTTCAACCTACCTAAATATTGAAATTCTCTTAAATTAATTTTTGAGTCTTTGATTAACTTTTTAGTACTAGATTATTTATTTTCGGTTGTTTTTCCAACTATGAAGTCGGTTTTCTTTTTGTTAATTGCTAAACAATTTCATATAAATCGCATGGTTCCGTGATTTTGCACTGATTGATTGAATTAAGTAAACTAGCTTTTTGCCCGCGACTACGTCCGCGTTAGGGTTTCCGATTTCTCGAGGTTTTTTTGTTCTCGGGTGTCGAGACTTCTCGAGCCTGATTTCTCGGGTTTTCTCGGGTTGTCGAGAAAAAATAAAATACGTCTAAATTTTTGTTTAATTAATAAAAAGAGTCTTTAATTTAACTGTGTATATTTTACATAAAAAAAATCAACATAATTTTTAACAAAAAAAACAAGTTCTCAATAAAAAATCAGCTCAAAACAAAATTGCAAACTAAAAACAATCATACTTCTTCTCCTTATCATAACTAATCTTATCTCACTAATCTGTAATAAAAAACAAAATCTCTGTTAACAAAAAGCTTAAAACAAACATCTTACCTAAAAACAATCATAATTTTTCTCATCATAACTAAAGATCACTTACTAATCTCACTATGTGGGTGGTATGGTATCACAATTTTTGGCAGTTTTAATGTAATTAAATAAGAGATATCTATCTACTATTAATACGAAAAATATAACTGTCTTTAAGCCTGCTTATTAATTCTTATGAAATATGCCTTAAGATAAACCAAAGCATTAATAGATTTATCAGACAGCCGGCTCCTAATCTTACTGACCACATTTCCCGATATGGAAAATACCCTTTCATTTTCTGTTGAAGTCGGCTTGATTGAAATTAATGCTTTATATAGTGCTTCCAGATTAGGGGTCCTCTTGCCTGTTTTTTCAAATTGCAAAAACTCTTTTTTTATAATTGATTTGGAAAGCACCACAGCATTAGTTGATTCACCATTTCTCGAAACACCTTTTATTGCTCTCTCTAATTGAGCTGCAAAGCTGTCTTGTTCAGTTTCTGATTCGCTTACGCCTGCTTCGACAACTTCTGAATTATTTCCTGTTGAAGGTTCTGTAGTAGTGGGAAGCTGTCAAAGGATGCCGTTGCCGCCTCACATTTACAAAGAAAGCTAAGCGTAAAAATGTTTATTTAAACTTCTCGATGTCTCGACTTTTCTCGAGCTGAATTTCCCGGGTACGAGACCGACCGATTTCCCGGGAATTCCCGGGACGAGAATTCCCGGGAACAAACCCTAGTCCGCGTGGACTACATTTTTTGCATCCGATTTACATCCAAAATACCAAAACACTATCTTAACTTCTGTTTTTTATATTTATATTCCCGCGGCCGCTGAATAGATATAAAGAACATTGAGGCTTTTTAAGTTATTACTATAGTAACGCAATAGTAATTAAAATTGTCGGCAGATTGAAAATTGCTCGCGTCGCGACCGAATCAATTCGATCTCGTGACTGATACATTTGCGCGCTCTTTTACTCCAGCAAAGTCTATGGGCCAATTTTGTCAATTTATAAATTGCTAACAATTTAACTGATCCAGTTATGGAAAATGTATGAGTTTTCGGTAAAACTTCAGATAGAGACCTTCAATTTGATACCTGAACCAATTTTCTAAATCTTAGCATCGCGACACAGGCTGGTTCACAAAATCTACCCTCTCTCGTTTAATATATATGGATTGATGACGATGACCGATAAAACTTTTGACCAATTCAACTATGGACTACTTTATCCTAATTTTCCGAATTATTTAAACTTTACAACTAAATAATATATTCACATAAAGTCGAGGGAATGTTTAGGACTCGAATACTCCTGCCTTTTCAGATTCAGTTATTTCTTTCTGAGTAACGAAGGTTGTTAATCAGAATCCATAGTGTAACATAATAAGACTGCCGTGTCCCCCGGGGCACGATATGCAATCGTCTGTCCCATCTCATTACGCGCGATCTCCAATAACCGGTTTCGACCGGTTACTAACTCGATGTGTCCGGTTATAATCGGATCATCCTTTGTCGATAGAATATAATTTGATGTTTGTCTTTGTTTTCAGCAGCTGCTGTTTTGTTGTGGATTATTTGTCAACTATGTTTGAATTTATATAGGCTATATACTCAATTTTGTAAAGATATATTCACATAAATTTACGGCTATTAATACCTAGAAGGGGTAGCCAGAGCTAAGGAATAAGAAATTCCTCAGCCACTTATGGAATTTAAGTGGGGAAAAGATGGTAAACTCAAGGTTTTTGGTGGTGGGTCTCCAACCGCATCGTCCAAAAATCCATAAAAAGAACCTAACGAACACCCACGGGAAGAAACGGGATAGTGTTATTATTAACCCACACTATACAGCTTCACTCAGCATGTATTCACTTAGCATTGAAAATCTTAACAAACGTGAATGTAACATACATTATATTTACAATATTATTGTTCACCAACAATAATAATAATATATAATAAACAAAAATATACATGAAGCGAATGTCAGACAGGCGATTGTATAGCACCATAGAGCAATACTTAATGTACAAAAATAAATCGGATTTCATAATTAGTAGAAGATAATTTGAAGTAGAAACAGCGCGCCAAGCAAACATCCACTGATTAGTAATTACTGTCGGAACGCGCCCGATGTATGTAAATTAGTGAATGATTAGTGGCACGCATTGTCACTGGATTGTGAGGAGACAGCCTCTGTCATTGTGCATTGTGCCGCTGTTATGCCCTTGGGCTATGATAAATATATGTTTTTCTTTCAATCACCTATTGATTGACATTCCTTAGACATACAAGTCAGCATGATAACGACAGTGAACTGATAAATTTATTTTTGTATCAAAAACACTACATACTACACCCACATAGACACAAAGACATTACTTTGTTGTGCAAATTTTTATTTACCAATTTAGTCATTGATTGTGTCACAACACATTTGGATGAAGTAAACTAAAACTTAAAACACAAGTGTGAAAATAAAAGCTTGATGGTGCCTAACCGTGTCTTAAGAATATATGAAGACAAAAGTCACAAGTTTTATCCTGTTTATTAACTGTTAAGACGACATTATAAATAATATCATTACATTGTTAAGCTCTAACTATCAGAGAGGATATTAATATTTTTAGTAACGCTAGGCTCTTAATATTGTATACAACATCAAAACGAATCCAAGATGGATTATATTTGTTGCTACAAGGTTATATTTACCCAAGACCAATTGATGATCTCCATCCAATGAATATTTTGTGACGTCAGTAACGAACGAGTGATTCCGCTGATGAATCAGCGAATCACCAATAAATATGGAAATCAGCAGCTTCATCTCTGCGCGGTTAATGGTAAATCTCCGGGACTGCTGACTGCGATGTAGTTGTCATTTCATTAAATTTTCACCCGACTGTAAAAAAAAGGAGGTTCTCTATTCAATTGTATGTATGTTACGCGATTACTCCACCGATTGCCAATCAATTTCAAAAGTTATTTTTGGCTCTGGACATGCTTCTAGTTGAGTGATACCATTAAATTTTCATGAGTTTGCCGTGTAGTGTCGGCTTAGAATAACACTACCCAATTTCTACCCGTGGGTGATCGTAAGAGGCGACTAAGGGTATAGGGGCTTTTCAAGTGATTTTTGGGCGACGTGGTTGGAGACCCGTCACCAAAAACATTTATTATTACCATCTTTTCCCAAATAAACTTCCAAAAGTGGCTGAGGAATTTCTCATTCCAGAGCTCTGGCTACTTCGTTAAGGGATTTATAGCCGTGAGTATGTGTATGTATGTTTAATAGCTTGTATTTATAATATTACAAAATATAAAATGGTAAATTATTTATGCATTATTTGTTTTTTACATGTAAACCTCATGCGGGGATTATTACTAATCAGTTAAGCAGTATACCCGTGTTCGTATGTTTGAGACCTGCTGGTGTCGAAAAAAAAAATTTGTTTCCTTCATTGAGTGGTAAATTATTGTTTATCGAATTTTGTATTAAAAATTTAGTTCCCGTCAAACAGCTGTGAAGGCGGTTCCATTTTGTATTGATTTTTATTAAATACACACAAACATATAATGGCTATAATGCTAAGCTCAATGTTCATAAATTTTATCCTCATTAACCTACCTGCGAATACTGATGGCTATGAAGATGCAACAAACGCTTCAGAGTAAAAAAATCCTTTGTCCTTAAATATTGAGAAATAAAAAATAGACTGATTGGTTTTCTTCACGTAAAAAGTTCCTTTAAGTCAAAACCCTTAGTAACTTCATAAGACAACTACGACGAGAAAATAAATAAGTTAATGCTATTCTAAGCTAACAACAGTAACACGCAACTCATACTATACACAATAATTTAAAATTTTATTTATATGCATTTCTATTTGAAAGATCAAATTACTTGTAGATTTAAAATAAACAACCACAGGCAAGTGATTGAGGAAGCTAACTCGCCTCAAAATCCCTCCTAATATAAAGCTGCAAGATCGGATTAAGTCACCAGTTTTGGGATCACCAACTTTAATTGCTAACCATTAACTCTTGACAATTTGATTGCAACACAGACTAAACAAATAGCAATTCGCTAACAAACAAGCAACGAGCTTTTATAGTTGATTAGTACACAAAACTTCATGAGGATGAATGAAAGTAAATTGATGAAAGTGATTAATAAGGTTATAAAAAATATACAGTAAATAGGGATGTGCTTAGTGTGTAGGACCCGTTTCTAAAGACAGAAGACCAAAAAGGCTTGTATAAAAGATTGTAGAAGAAAGAAGAAGAAGAACATACTTACATAACATAAACGTTCACGCCGTTTATCCCCGAAGGTGTTGGCAGAGGTACCAATACTTCTGAACTCACATGGCAGCGCCATCTAGTGTCCAGAAAAGGTACCCACGTTTTGCTTAGACAGTGTACTCACGTGATAGGGGGCAGGCCTATCGCCGTTTTGTACGAATACACTGTCACATGACTAATTACAACTAAGCCATGTGGGTTTCCTCAGGATGTTTTCCCTCACCGTTAACAACCATGATAAATTAACCACACATATGAATTTAGAAAAGACAAATTGGTGTAGGCCCGACCCAGGATTGAAACTCAAGCCCTTCTGTTTTCGGGCGGGTGTTCTACCCACTGGACTATCATGTCGCACAAGAAGAAGAAGATGAATAATTTAGTGAAGATTATAATGTCTTTTATTAATATATTTTCCAATACTGTACACATTTAAATTTATGTCTATATGATCTATTCTCACACCCATAATTCCCACTAGGCATAGACTAGCGATCGCCACTTCTCAAGATCCCTTCTCTCTCACCTTCATTATATTTCTCATACTTGCTCCTTTTAGGGTTCCGTAGCCAAATGGCAAAAACGGGACCCTTATAGATTCGTCATGTCTGTCTGTCTGTCCGTCGTCTGTACGTATGTCACAGCCAGTTTAATCCGAAACTATAAGAACTACATTATTGAAAATTGGTGCGTAGATGTATTCTGTAAACCGCATAAAGATTTTAAAATAAAATCTGAAAAAAACCAAAATTTTTAGGGTTTCCCATACATTTTCATCAAACCTATACGTGTGGGGTATCTATCAAAAGGTATTTGAAAATGATGTTGAGGTTTCTTATATCATTTTTTCAAAACTGAATAGTTTGCGGGAGAGACTTTTCCAAAGTGGTAAAAATATGTGTGTGTCCCCCCCGTAACTTCTAAAATATAGGCATGATAAAACTGGAAAAAATATATGATGTGTATTACTATACAAACTACTAACGAAAATTGGTTTGAATGAGATCTAGCCAGTAGTTCTATTTTTAAACATCATAAATTAAATTACTTACCTAATTTATTAATTTCACTGAAATACATAACAATAATTTTACTATCACAGGCCTTACGCATAAAACGTGAACCATTGTTTTCTTATAGTAAATCAGTGATAAGTAAATAACATTTTAAACTAAACATTTTAAACTTGTATATTACTATGTTACCTACCTGCTGCTAGTGCTGCTACGGAACCCTTCATTAGCGAGTCCATCTCGCTCTTGGCCGCTTTTTTTCTTTTCACTTTGGACTTTAGCCTTTTTAGCGATTTCGTTTTTAAAACGTGTTGCAAACGTATATATTATTATAACACATGCATTTTTATTTGTTATTTTTGAGCTTTATTTATTTTATTTAAAATTTTATACAGTCAAATTTCCTCTAATATACTCGCGGCTATTAATTCCGATAAGGGGTAGTCAGAGCTTTAGAGCTAGAATCTCTTTAGAAACATTTGGTAGTTGTTGGGGGACAAGATGGTAGAAATAAAGTATTGTTGCTGATGGGTCTCCAAACGCATAGCCCAAAAACCACTTAAAATGTCCCCATACCTTTAGTCGCATATAACGGCACCCGTAGGCAGAAAGAAGTAGTGACATACTTAGCTGGCATTACGTGGCATGAAGATTTTCCTTACCATTATAATAAAAACAAAGACTTCACCTACATCCATAGGCTTCGTAGTCAGTGACGTACAGACAGATAAGTCGATTCTTCAGACTTCCAGGGTTTAGATGGGAGTGAGTGAATCTCTTCATAATCTCTTTCTAATGATTACAGTTGAAGGCTTGAACTGGATAATTGCTCTGTGAACTAAGCAAGCTAGATATATATTTTCACGTTTAAACGTACATTCATAAATGTACTCACGGCCATAAATCACAAAAAGGGGTAGCCAGAGTTTCACAGCTAGAAACTCCTCACCCATATTTGGAAGTTGATAAAAGACAAGATGGCAGGAATAAAGTATCGATGGTGATGAGTCTCCTACCGCATCGCCAAAAAACCACTTAAGAAGTGGTTACCATACCATGCCCATAGTCGCTTCTTACGACAACCGTGGGTAGATAGATAGTTAGATAGATAAAACATTTATTTATTTTTTTTGGGGTAGAAAGGGGCAGTGACATTCTAAGCCGGCACCACACGGGAAACTTGTAATGTTCTTGTATTTTATTTGAGTCGTACCCATTTGGTTTTTCACTGAATAAATAATTCTTAAATTTCTTATAAAACCCAAAAAGATGTTGCCATAACTGTATATTTTGAAAATCTTCGGCTGTTATCGTTGTATGTTTGGGAATAGATAGTATAGAATAAAAGATGGTTAGTGATGTGTGAAAGTGGCTGCAGTGCAGCGAAAGCTGTAGTAATGGAGCTGTCATTGCAAGTAACTAAACACGCGATATTCTTTTATCAATATGTATGTTAGTTATACTGATTTATTATGTTGGAGGTGAAAATATTTAAAACAATAACCATTGCCTACGTAAAAACTAATATATAATACTTGTAAACGTTGCAGGTTCAACGTAAATCAAGTTAATTTCATGAGGGAACTTCACGTTCAACCATGTCGCATGTATAACTCCTATCTTTTAAGTCTACTGTATTTCATATTCAAAAGTTAATGGTCTGATTGACCAGAAAGTGATAAAATGAGTTCCTCTTTACACTTTCCGGACTACTTATCTTAAAGTTGCATTAGTTGTTCCTTTTGTAAAACATAAAATGAGAAACAGAAATGCGACGAACCAGAAACTTTTGTTATTGTAAAATTTAATACAAAACCTCACTCATTTCCTATTTAGAAAATATGAAGTTGCTCTTAATACTCTCGAGTTCTTAACGGCTCCATAAATGTTGCTGTTGCTGCTGATGGCTCTTATGTCATGAGTGCGAAGGTCTACATTGGCTGGCTCGGCTCGAGGAGATAGTTGTTGGTGCTGAGTGCATTATCACTGCACCTGCCTCGCGCTAACGATCCCACTGACTCTACTTACTATGAGAACTTTGTATCATTTTTTAATATTTTTTTAACTGTAAAAAAACCATTTTATTGATGTAAATACACTTACGATAATACCTTTAAGATATACAGAATCAATAATTCACTCATTTAATTTGCTTTAAATAAATGTGATCTACAACTGCAACTAACAAAGATCATAAGTATGAGTCCAACTTAGCCATGTGGGTTTCGTAATATTTTTTTCTCTCAACATTCATATTTTATACATTATCATAATTTACCACAAATATGACAAGAAAAGAAACATTTGTGTAGGATTGATTCGGGATTAAAACCTGTGCCTCCCTTCATCACAGGCTGTGGTTCTCCCCGCTGAGCTAGAGCGGTTGCGTTCTCGCGGTTTATATGGAGTAATAAACATTGTTATATTTTTTACTATAGATAGTTCTATTTATTTCAGTGCCTGTGTTTGTGCATTGTTTAAATATAATTCCCCTGTGAGATAACATAGTATCCTTTATCACACCATCATAACTGTAATTTACCGACGTTCTAAGTCATCGTGGTGATCATAGCCAGCTAACCTAACAAGCTTCGTACGCTTGTAGAGACGCGTTTGCTTAATTCTTTAATATCGAAATAGAGGCAAATTACTACACTTTTGCTTATTTCAGCAAGAATTTACAATATTTTTTGCATGAATGTCGTAAGTTAAATGCTTTTTTGTGTGGATAAAACTACTGTCACATTAAATTGGCTTTCAATAATAGAAACATCGATGGCCATAATGATTATTAATAGTTTATTTATGTACGCAACCTAAATTGATGAATATCAAAATTGAGGTAAGATAAATCTGAGAGATTTAAACCTATTTTAAGATTTGCTTACATAACACCTACATTTTAGTTAAATTTTAGGATAGGGTGGTTGCATAACACCATTATAATAATATTTTTTACCTAATTAAAAAAATAAACTCAGAATGGTTATTTTGCTACAAGTACTTAACAGCAACAAGTACCTCAACAATTCATTACAGAAAACATAAAACTTTATCTGGCAATAAAACTGCAACTAGTAATTTAACATTAAGTAGGCTCAAAAGTTTATAAATTCGAAATCAACTGATTAAATAAATCCTATCATTTTCTATCACGTAATACCAAACATTCAAATTCGTTGCTATTTTGTTCAAAATGTAAAAAACATGAGTCTATCATTATATTTAGTTACCGGTATATTTTTATATGCATTTCAATCAGTATATTCAAACGATTTTCGTGTTGTTGGGGGATTGACAACCGAAATAAGAAAATTTCCGTATGCCGCTTTCTTGATGTTTACTTGCAATGAGAAGAAAACTGGCTGGGCATGTGGATCTTCCATACTTAATCGCAACACCCTCCTAACTGCGAGTCATTGCGTGGATTCGTTTGAAGTAGATAGTTGTCACGGTATGGCATTCGTCGGTGAAGAAGAAAAGTTCAAGGGCCGTAAGCATACGATTGTTAAAGCGATTCCTCATGAAAAATTTAATAGACAATACATAGTAAACGATATAGCGCTGCTGATAGTCTCGCCAGACATACACTACGATAGCAATGTGAATTGTTTGATGATTAATCGTCACGTGCAAGCTGGTTCGTATGGATATTTAGCTGGTTGGGGTCTTATTCAAGTAAGTTGCTTATGAATAAGTTCATGCCACTATTTTGTGAATGAGTGGAATGTATGTGTCACCAACAAATAAACCTTTGCTAGAATTTCTAGTTATTCTCTGGAAATCATACGTGATGATGAATTTGGAATATATTTATGGAATAATTATAAAGATATAAATAAACTATGCAACGTTTACTATCCTGCCTACCTATGTTACTAATACCTTCGTCAAATATCAGAATATTTCACCTTCATCTACCTACCTATAAGTCATGGCTAAAAATACTAATGAAGAATTCTAAAAAACTCAGCCAATTTTGGAAATTAGGAGCTGGAAAGATATTAAAATATTTGATCGTTCGTGATTGGTCGCCTAACAATCAATTAAACCATTTCAGTATCGTCAGTCGCCCCGTACGACAACCGCTAAAAGGAATAGGTAGGTGTTATTCTAAGCCGACACGACGCAGCTTTTTACCTTTGAAATAACCGAAATTAAAAGTGAAGCTTTAAGACAATTCGAATCTAAACAAATCACGAACTATTAGCGAAACGTTAAAATTTAAATAGTAAAGCTAATTTAGATGGCTGCCACCAAGCACATTGTTTTTGTTTTTTGTCAATTTATCCGTTTTGTAGATTGGATTATTCGTTGGCGTAAACGCATCGCTTCCATAATTCTTTCCCAACAGAGTTTTATTTTTCGAGATTTATGTAGAAATTATTTATTTAAGTATATGCATGGTGGTTTTGGTTATCTTCCTATGGCATCCTACTTCTTATTATCTTTTGCAACTTCAAATATAGACATTTTTGGTAGTCATTGTTATTACATGGAATTATACATATTTTGTTCTTCTCAGGAGCGGCCTATGGAGAATACTGATATTTTGGAGATGGGTAAATTAAAACTGTGGCAAAGAGACGTATGCATGACAATGCTACAAAAAAGTTTACCACATGGCACCTTTTGCGCTGGGGGCGAGACAGCACCTCAGTATGCAGCAAGGTATATTTGAGTTTGAAAATGAAAAAATATAGTTTTTTTTACAGTGATTATAATTCCAAAATAATAATACACCCTTTATTAGAATTGATTTCTTAGCAAACTTTGATAGAAATTTAGTGATGTTTAAGTCAATTTTAACGATGCACGGTCGTTAGCGAATAGAACTAGATCAGATACATAGAACCTTAGCCTCTTGAAGCAAGAAGCTGACAAATAAATTAAAAAGGTGTTTTCACAACTGGTCACTACATTATTGTAAAAAACTTTGGTGTAAGATCACAGCGTATAGACTGGTAATCATTACAGTCTTAATTTGGACATTAATGGCTAAAAAGTTAATGTTTGCCAAAAAATATGTATTTGATTTAGATTCTGTGCTGTTAATTATTAATAACTGCATCAAAAAAACACCACAGTTAAGACTTAAATATCAATTCAATTTTTCTTCAATGGCCTTTGACCGTGTTTTAATACAGTAACTTTGCCAACGTCCAGTCAAAAAAAAAAAGTCAAAAGTCAAAAAGTTTATTTTTCAAAATAAAGTTAAATACTAACATTTTTTGAACGTCAAAGTTTTAAATTAATCGTTAATCCGTTGCTTCGGAAGGTGTTCGTAAAGAGAAGAAGCAACAAAGAAACTCTTTACATTCACATTTTTTCATTTTTTCAAAATATGGTTTGTACAATTTCAGTTTATAAACATGTTTTTACTTTACAAAAGATTTTCTATGCGACCAAACCAAACGCTAGTTTGACATAATTAAAATAAATTGTCCATCACAAAAACCAATCACATAACGTGAGAAGAAAAATCCTCACCAGACAATTATTCCTAGGAATAACGAGGGAAGATTTATAGCTTTACGGACATGGTCATGTGCGCGTTGGGTCCTTGTCGTTTAAAAAATCTTGAACACTGTAGTAAGATTTCTTTAAAAGCATGGCTTTAATTGCCTTTTTAAAAGATGCCACAGGCAATTCCAATATGTCAGAAGGAAGTTTATTGAACATTTTCAGGGATAGTCCCATAAAGGAGTTACTTACTTTATTAAGTCTCCACTTCGGTACGTTAAGTTTGTCCTTATTTCGAGTGTTAACAGTATGCCTATCACTAACTTTACTAAATTGGCCTATATTCTTTTTGGCATACATTAAATTCTCAAATATGTATTGGCAAGGGACTGTTAAAATGCCAATATCTTTAAATTTTTCGCGCAACGAATACCTCGACCTTAACATGTAAATAGATCGGATAGCTCGCTTTTGTAAGACAAAAACTTTATGAACATCAGCCGCTTTACCCCATAATAAAATACCGTACGACATAATACTATGAAAATAACTGAAATAAACAATGCGAGCTGTTTCTATGTCTGCTATTTCTCTAATCTTACGCACGGCATACGCTGCTGAGCTCAGCCTTTTAGAAAGTGTTAGTATATGGGGTCCCCATTGCAACTTAGAATCGATTATTATCCCTAGGAATTTTGTCTCTTTCACTAATTCTACTTTTTCACTGTCAATAACAATATTGGCGTCAACTTGCCTAACATTCGGTAAAGTAAATTTAATACATTTAGTTTTTTTGGCATTCAGAACCAGGTTATTTACAGTAAACCAATGCAATACCAGTGAGATAGCTTTATTTACGTCGTCAAGAGATGTAGAGGATCTCGCTACATTAAATATTAAAGATGTGTCATCTGCAAACATAACTATCTCAGAATAGTGAAAAGAAAACACATATTGAAAAGTTAAGAAAATTTTGAAACTGATTAACAGACACTCATTGATCATTCATGGTTGAAAAATAAAATAAATATTAACAACAAAATATTTACTACGAAATTAACAATATGAACAAAAAGAATGCATTATAATTTTATATTATGGACCTTGATGAAATGACACAAAGTTTTAATCAATGGGGTATATACAAAACAAAGTAAACATTTAAAATTAGTAGGAAAAGGGATGAAAGGAGGCAAAACATCATATAAAGAAAATGATAAATTAGGAAATGCGAAAAAAATATGGTCAACTGTTCCTTCATCTAATCCACACTCGCAAATCGAACTGTCCCTTATTTTAGCAAGGTGAACCGGAGTACACGAATGACCCAAACGAAGTCTACAAATAGTGGATGCTACCCATTTGTCAGCAGATTTACATTTGAAAAACCAAGGTCTAGACGGAATGTCGTCACCCTGGATATCACCGTAATATTTACCTTTTAAAGATTTTGACTGGAGCCAAAGCAATTTCCAAGATTCAAACATTCGAGGCCTGGCTAACGAGCATAGACTTAAATATCAGAACTAACAAAAAAAGGCAATTATTTTTGTTGATGTTTGATGCCAAAACGGTTGTAGGCCGTTATCGTGTCCGTGAGAGGTCCTGCCTTGGTTGACGCATATGCTATGACGTTTGTCACTTACCGCCAATCTAGTGCTTCTATATCTATGGTTCCACATGATCACATTATTAAATAATTATAATTATTTTCAGCGGTGACTCAGGCAGTGCAATAGTGGTTAAAGAAGATTCAAAGCTGTACGGGATCGGCTTGGTGTCTTTCAAGTACCAGGAGCGCATGACCAGCATGGCGGTGTTCACTGACCTCAGATATTTCTACGACTGGATTGCTCAACATGTTGCATTGGATTGTGTCCATTAGTTTGCAACTTAAATATAATTCAGTTATTGTTATTAGTATATTGTAAGCGATTTGAATAAAACTATGGTTCTAGACGTTTTGTAGGATATGTATAAAAAAATATATTTGGAGAACAAGTTACAATTATTATAGTTTCATTTAATCATACTACAAAAGCACTGTTAGACGTAATTGACAATATTTTAGCAGCTCAAGACCTAGGCACGGCAACGGTTCTGACTTTGCATGACTTTTCACGCGCATTTGACTGTATAAGTATCCCACTTCTCCTTTCCAAGTTGCGATACTACGGCTTCCACTCTGACACCATAGCCTGGTTTGAAAGTCATCTTACTAAAAGGTCACAAATAGTGCGTAGTAAACTAGCAAATGGTACCAATAGTTCTGCATTTAAACCTGTTTCTAGGGGCGTATCACAGGGATCGATATTAGGGCCAATTCTTTTTGTGTTATATACGGCAGATATTGTCAAAGAAATTAAGCATTCACACTTTCATTTGTACGCTGACGACGTTTAAATATATATGCACTTAAATCCTTGCCAAATAATCTGACATTGATAATATAGCACTTTGGGCATCCCGGAATGCTTTGTTGTTAAACCCTAGTAAGTCTAAGTTTATGGTGCTGGGTTCGAAAAATCAAGTTTCGTCCGTTTTTTCCTTAAATCCTTGTGTGACTATAAATGGGACAAAGGCCGAGCAGGTGTCACTGGCAAGAGTCCTTGGTGTTCTTGTGGATTCCGGACTACGTTTTGAAGACCACATAATCAATGTTGTAAAAAATTGTATGTTCCGTATTAAAGTACTCTACAAAATCCGTCACCTGCTCTCTGAGGAAATACGTTTATTGCTTTGTGAGCCTCTAATTCTATCTAAATTATACTACGGCAATATAGTTTTAGGTCCTTGTCTCTTATCTACATCAAAACGGTTGATTCAAAGAGTACAGAATGCGTGCATAAGATTCTGCTATAAAATATCACCACGATCTCACATTACTCCCAAATGGAATAGAGAGGGCCTACTTAATAGGGATTCTGGAGACAACTTCATCGGGCTAGTTTAGTCCACCAAGTCATTAAGTTTAAGCAACCCGAATATCTATATAACAAGTTATCCTGGCCATCCTATACCTTTAACTCAAGGAGTCTTTATTCAATGACTTTGGTAACTCCGTTTCACAAAACTAGGGCTTTGGAGGGAAGCTTCCGCTATCAGGCAACAAAATGCTGGAACAACCTCCCCCACCCCTTAAACGTCCCATTTCTAAAATCTCTTTTAAAATTAAATATAAAAAAATATTACTCGAGAAGAAAAAATTGCTATGGTAGTCGAAGTTTCTCCCGATAGCCATTTATGAGAAATAATAATTATTATATTTTTTTATTGTATGTACACATTAATTTTGGTTTATTATATTAAAAAAAACTAATAAAAAGTCAAAAAAGTCAAAAAGTTTATTTTTCAAAATAAAGTTAAATACTAACATTTTTTGAACGTCAAAGTTTTAAATGAATCGTTAATCCGTTGCTTCGGAAAGTGTTCGTAAAGAGAAGAAGCAACAAAGAAACTCTTTACATTCACATTTTTTCATTTTTTCAAAATATGGTTTGTTCAATTTCAGTTTATAAACATGTTTTTACTTTACAAAAGATTTTCTATGCGACCAAACCAAACGCTAGTTTGACATAATTAAAATAAATTGTCCATCACAAAAACCAATCACATAACGTGAGAAGAAAAATCCTCACCAGACAATTATTCCTAGGAATAACGAGGGAAGATTTATAGCTTTACGGACATGGTCATGTGCGCGTTGGGTCCTTGTCGTTTAAAAAATCTTGAACACTGTAGTAAGATTTCTTTAAAAGCATGGCTTTAATTGCCTTTTTAAAAGATGCCACAGGCAATTCCAATATGTCAGAAGGGAGTTTATTGAACATTTTCAGGGATAGTCCCATAAAGGAGTTACTTACTTTATTAAGTCTCCACTTCTTCGGTACGTTAAGTTTCTCCTTATTCCGAGTGTTAACAGTATGCCTATCACTAACTTTACTAAATTGGCCTATATTCTTTTTGGCATACATTAAATTCTCAAATATGTATTGGCAAGGGACAGTTAAAATGCCAATATCTTTAAATTTTTCGCGCAACGAATACCTCGACCTTAACATGTAAATAGATCGGATAGCTCGGTTTTGTAAGACAAAAACTTTATGAACATCAGCCGCTTCACCCCATAATAAAATACCGTACGACATAATACTATGAAAATAACTGAAATAAACAATGCGAGCTGTTTCTATGTCTGCTATTTCTCTAATCTTACGCACGGCATACGCTGCTGAGCTCAGCCTTTTAGAAAGTGTTAGTATATGGGGTCCCCATTGCAACTTAGAATCGATTATTATCCCTAGGAATTTTGTCTCTTTCACTAATTCTACTTTTTCACTGTCAATAACAATATTGTTATCAACTTGCCTAACATTCGGTAAAGTAAATTTAATACATTTAGTTTTTTTGGCATTCAGAACCAGGTTATTTACAGTAAACCAATGCAATACCAGTGAGATAGCTTTATTTACGTCGTCAAGAGATGTAGAGGATCTCGCTACATTAAATATTAAAGATGTGTCATCTGCAAACATAACTATCTCAGAATACTTTTGTACCATAAATGGTAAATCATTAATATAAATCAGAAACAGTAATGGGCCAAGTATAGAACCTTGAGGAACGCCCATCTCTATTTCCGATCCTTTCGACGTGTTTACCTTACCTTTAAAGTTCTTTTATCAAGATATGATGCCATTAATTTCAGTGCTTGCTCGTCAAAACCGTAATATTTAAGTTTAGTCAACGCTATTTCCTTTTTTACACAATCAAAAGCTTTTGTGAGGTCACAAAATATACCTAACGCATCCCGGGAGTTTTCCCATGAATTAAAAATATGTTTCATTAGTGACACTCCTGCATCTACAGTAGACCTACCTTTAGTAAAACCATATTGCTCGTCATGGAATATATTATTTTTATTGAAATATGAAAGCATTTGGTTGGACATGATTTTCTCGAAAACCTTACTGAGAACTGGTAAAATAGAAATAGGCCTATAGTTGGTAAAGTCCTGACTATCTCCTGATTTATGTAGTGGGATGAGCCTACTTAACTTCATACAGTCCTATATCTATACATTTATTAAAAAGTATCGTTAAATGGGGAGCGATTATATTTATTATTCTGTTTATGACGAAAACTGACATTCCTGTTATGTCTTCGGTTTTTTTAAGATTAATGGTTTTAAAATTTTTAATTATATCATTACTGTCAACATACTTGAAAGAAAACTGTGCTGTTGTTTTAGTAACATTTTGTTCCAACAACTCAAGAGCTTTTTGGGGACATGAATTTAATTTCTCTGTTGTCTGAGTGGGGGTATTTCTAAAATGATTTTCAAAAATGTCAGCAATTTGTGATCTTGACTGTATCAGTTCCTTATCTAATAATAAATTGAGATCATGCGGGGACTTTAGTTTTCCAGTTTCACTGTTAAATATTTTCCAGACAGTCTTACTCTTGTTAGAAGAATTCTTAATTTTATGTTTTATGCATCTAGATTTAGCTTCACCACAAACTTTTTTGAAAATTTTTGAATAATTTCTGACATAAATAATAAAATCTTGGTTGAAGTTATAGGACTTTTCTCTATAAATGTTATATAGGTGATCTCTACTTATTCTAATTCCAGCGGTGGCCCATTCAGCAAAAGAGCATTTTGTATTACATGGTATTACCTTAGTTTTAAAGATTTTGTTAAATTCTGTTTTTAGCTCATTGATGAAAGAAAGACAATTCTCTAATGTTTCACTGCTTCTCATTGGGGGGCTGATGCTAGACCTAATATTATTTTCAAATAAGCTAAGTTTTTTTTCAGTTATCTGTCTACATACAATTGACTTTTTTTTTTCAATGGTTAATTCTAAATTTATGAATTGTCCCTTGTGGTCTGAGGTAATGCTATCAAAAAGGAAGTGACCAGAGTAGTCACAATTGCAATAAATATTATCTAAACATGTTGCAGAGGTCGAGGTAATTCGGGTTGGCTCATTAAATACATTTAGAAGATTAAATGATTGAAAAAATGTTAAGATTCTCTCCTTTACTAGACCCTCACCTAATAAGTCAACATTGAAATCCCCACAAACTACAACCTCTCTGGAGCTGCGGGAAGCCATCCCCAAAGCATCCTCCATCGCTGCTTCAAAGATGTCATAGTTACCTTTGGGTGGGCGATATACACACAAAATTATATACTTGCTCAATTCAATGCATGAGATTTCTACATGTTGTTCAACAGAGAGTCTACAGATGTCTTTTCTTTCTTTAAATTTAATGTCTACATATAATAGTATCATACTACCCCCACACATTATGGACTCTCTGTTAAAACAACTGCCCACCGTGTAATTCTTTAAACTAAAGTTCATTTGTTCTGTTTTTAACCAGTGTTCTGTCAAACAAAGTATTTTAACATTGTACTTATTAACGAATAACTCTAATTCTAATAATTTGCAGGAAAGGCTCTGTATGTTCTGATGAACTAGTGAAATATATGCCTTTTCCTTTGTCTTACTACCTAGTTTAAAGCTAAATTTGCAGATACATTAGTACTTGTACTAATAACTGCATCCAAGTCAGTTGAAATTGTTATGTTATTCAAATTAATAACATTATTGTATACTATATTACTAGCTAGTAACATAGCTAGACGTTTTTTAGAATAATCAGGTACTTTCAAGGTACTCTTAGTCATTAATGATTTCTTAATATAATTATTTATATTAAAATTAATTTTTTTTTGCCTATATCCCAAAGTCAAATTATATAGTAACATATTTAATTTATATATCCTAGTGTTAACCTTATAGCTAAGATGCTTGGAATATAGGAAGTCACTTATAATTATTTTTCTAACATTTAAATTAACTAAACTCTCAAATGATTTCTTTAAGTCACTTGGATTCACCTTATTACTTGAACCTATTAAAATAACTAAAGTAGTATTCGAGTCATATTGTTCTTTTAAAATAGAATTTATTATTTGAGAGTAACAAATACATCTCTACTGTGTTGCAATTAACTGTTAATTTTATTAATTTAGTTTATCGTTTTACTTATTATGTTATTTTAAGAGGGTCATAAAATAAAATAATATTTAACACAGTTATACCATATATACTATATTTATTTTAATTATTATCTATTACAATTAAAACTATTAATATTTATTCTTTAAATTCTTACAGTGTGAAAATACTTAAAATAAAACTTAAATATTAGTTGTATGTTGTAACTGATTTGTGATTTTGCTGTTTCAATGTGTGTAAATTTAATTGTGTGTGTGTCATTTTAAATATATGAAAAATAAAATGTTAAGTTCAGTCGTGTCGACAAAGGGAGCGGCAGAATAACAGCGTCTGCACTTCATAGGGCAGGCACTATGCTGAGCCGTACCCTTTTTTCAGTTTTCTGCATCTCATGTAGTAAATGTTAAATGTATATTTGTTTTGTGTAGCAGTTAATGGAAATAAATGTATTTTCTTTCTTTCTTTTATTTGAAAAATCAATTTATTTACGTTATAGTGAAGAACTGTCTTAATGAAATGTAATATTTCAAAACCTTTGTATAGCAGTTTTACTATTTATTATCGATATAGAAAATAAACAGACACAGAAGGGCAAGCACGAGCGCTATTTTATCGACATGATAACGGTTAGAATGAGATGGCAGTATACGATACTAAGTAAGTGCGTAAGAGATGGCTGCTTTATCCCACGCGATAACTAGTTTAAACACCACCCGTACTAGCCGGGCTGAACATGTAATTTAACATTGTCAACTTGTTATTACATAAATAAACTTTTTTGTATTATTATTGTTTAGTTATTATTTTTTATATATTATTCTTCCGTGACTATAAACTTTTATAAAAAGCCAACTTTTGTAACTAACATAGCCCAAAGAGTTATGAAGAGATGAATTATGAGAATGAAGGCGGGGCATATTGCGCGCAGAGGCCGTTGGGGCCCGAAGGTTCTGGAGCTAGAGTGGCGGCCGACGCAGTATGGGTAGGACACCACAAGGTGGACCGATCTGGTGTATGTCGCAGTAAGGCGTTGGATGAGGGCAGTGCAGTCCGGTAGTTATAGACATATTTAAATCCAGCAGTGGACATCCATTGGCTGAATAATAAAGTTTTTAAACATACATATACTCACGGCAATAAAACCCAAAAAGAGGTAGCCAGAGCTTCAGAGCTAGAAACTCCTCAGCCACATTTGGAAGTTGATAGGGGACAAGATGGTAGAAATAACGTATCATTGGTGACGTGCCCCCACCAGATCTCCCAAGAAAAAACCTTTTAAAAGACCCATACCCTTACGCACGATTTCAGAATTGAATATTCCAGCTGAGAACAATTTAAGTATCGTTCTGTCGCATTGATATCTTAACAACTGAATGAGAAAAAAGTCGTTCTCAGCTTGAATACTCAATTCAGAAATCGGGCGTTAGTCGCCTCTTACGACACCTATGGGTGCAAAGGGGTAGTGACATTCTAAGCCGGCACTACACGGCAATATACTTTATAAAGCCTGCGTAAAATTGAAATCAAAATGATTCAGCTTAAGAAATTTCAAGGACCTAAACCATTATTTAAAAAAGCGTAAAAATTTTATGTATCAATGAAATTGATTCTAATTATATAACTTCAACTACAATACAAGTTGATGAATTTGAAATTGCAAAATAAAGAAATCTGTGTATTTTTCATCGATTTTAACATAAAAATAAATTTATTGCGCTTTGAGTGGTCGAATCGCAATAAATTCGATTGTTTTTACTGCATTTTGACAAGTTTTGACCTTAAGTGAGTGTGAGGTAAGCATAAAATACCACACCAACGATGAATAGAATGCTTTATTAAAACTCTCGATGTACTAAAGTAGCACTGTAAAGTGTTCATTGTAATATTCCGACTCCTGTATACCGGATATTCATTTAGTTGGGTCACTCATTACACATGTCAGTTTTGTATTACGAAAATATTTATATATTTTGCACATTGCCCCATATTTTGAGAAGTAGAAAATATCAGATATCTCCAATCTCGTCCCTTTCAAAAGTTGTTAGGTTTTTACTGATCACTTATAAACTTTGCCGTGTAGTGCCGACTTAGAATGTCGCTATCCCTTTCTACCCACGGGTGTCTTAAGAGGCGACTAAGGGTATTGGGGCTTTTTATCAGATTTTTGGGCGATGCGGTTGGAGACCCCTCACCAAGTCCTTTATTTTACCGCCTTTTCCGCACTCAACTTACAAAAGTGGCTGAGTAATTTATAATTACTTGGCTCTGGCTACCCCTTCTAGGGAATTTTAGCCGTGAGTATATATGTATGTATGTACTTATAAACTAAAGACTCAAACTTCAGGTGGCAGAGGTACCTACAAATACTTCTGAACATAATGTATAAGCTGTGCAGTATCGCCTTAGAATATCACTACCCCATTTCTATCCGTGGTAGTTCGTAAGAGGCGACTAAGTGAATTAGCACTTTTTGAGTGATTTTAGGGCGATGCGGTTGGAGAATGAATAACTACAAGTATTACTTACTTATATAAGTAAGTTGTCTAGTTGTATCTACCCATTATATTAATATTGCAACGTATATATATCGTAACGTGTATATATATCTCTAATATATATATATATATATATATATATATATATAAAATTTATATATATATTATATGAGAGAGAATAAAAATAGCACTCATGCGTCATTGTGACAAATAACGATACGTTTTTTTGTTTATAAGATTGATTAAGATATTTTGTGATATTACTTACTTATGATGAAGATTCAGTGCGGTTTTTAATATATTATTCTTGTATATAAATACATACTTATCCTTACGCAGTTAGTTCTCATTGGGGTAGGCAGAGACTATCGGTGCCACTTTGTACGATCCTAACAAACCTCTCTAGCTTCGTTCAGATCCATCAATATTTTCATACATGCTATTTCATTCTTCATACTTCGGACGCCTGCCGATTTGAGCTCACTCTCTATTTGGTCCAAATGTGTCCTGTGTGGTCGCCCTCTACTAACACCACATTCACCATCCTAATTGGCCATATATAACTTGGCTCCTAACACTGTATACTGAAAGATGCAGACTAATACGAAAATGATGTCAACCATTGAATCCAGCTCAGAGTACACGGTTCGGAAAGCTGCAGGGATTGGTTTTAGAATGCTGGTCATTACTCAGGGCACAAAGATGTGGCCCTTAAATGGTCTTTAAAAGAAGGCTTAGACTCATACAAAAGGAATTGAATTAAATAAAAATAAATACCCAAAATATTACATACATACATATTCTCACGGCTATAAATCCCTTAAAGGGGTTACCAGAGCTAGGGAAATATAAATTCCTCAGCCGCTTTTGGAAGTTGCGTGGGTAAAAGATGGTGAAAAAAGGTTGTTGGTGGTGGGTCTTCAACGGCATAGCCCAAAAATCACTTAAAAGCCCCAATACCGTTAGTCGCCTCTTACGTACACCCACCGGAAGAAATGGGGTAGAGCTATTCAAAGCCGACACTACACAGCATAATATATTCATAAATATAATTTTACGCTTTTACCAACCTTTGTCAATTGAAAGAGCCATGGTTGCTGTATTCCACCTGCCACTCATCAGCCATCGCGGCGGCAGCAACATTCAATCAATTAAGATTAAGAAACAAGCTTTTTATTCTGAAATAAATACTTATTTTATCATATTTTTGAAGGTTACTACTACGAATTATCTCAAATTGTTCGTACCACGTACATAGGTAAATCGAGTTAGTACTTAAATATCTCATTACAAAAACGTTAAATTTTATCAGCCATTAAAATTTCTACTAACAAATGATTAAGAATTCTCATAATTCTTGAACAAGTTTATACAAACGTTTGTGGTAACATGAGACTATTATTACATTTAGTTTTTGCAATAGTTTCTTCCATATTTAAATTAGTAAATTCAAATCCACCTAAATTTCGTGTAGTGGGGGGCTGGGACACCCAAATAACTAAGTTTCCTTACGCCGCTTTCCTGATGTTCATGTGCGAAGGTCAGAAAACTGGATGGGCCTGCGGGTCTTCCATAATTAACCCGGAAACCCTTCTTACTGCCTGTCATTGCGTCGAATCGTTTAGAATGGACCACTGTAAGGGTATGGCATTCGTCGGTAACAAGAACAAGGCGATGGGTCGCCGGCACAGAATTGTTAAATCCATCCCTCATAAAGACTTTGATAATGATTATATAAACAATGATATAGCGCTGGTGAAAGTCGCACCTCATTTACGTTACAATAGCACGGTGCAATGTTTAGCAATTGATACTAATATTCCAGCTCCAACTTACGGTTATTTAGCTGGTTGGGGTCTTATCCATGTAAGTTTTTTCAAGTATATTTATGAATTATAAGTTGTAAGCGGAAATCTATACTTATAATAAATCTGTAGAGAGGTCAATTCTGTACATGGAATATATTTTCAAAATAACTATCAGGGGGTGATTAGGGATCGATACTGATGCCAAAAATGCAATCAGTAAAAATTTTGTCTGTCTGTCTGTCTGTCTGTCTGTCTGTCTGTCTGTCTGTCTGTCGGTTTGTATGTTCCTTATGGAAACAAAAACTACTCGACGGATTTTAACGAAACTTGGTACAATTATTCTTCATACTCCTGGGCAGGTTTTTGTATACTTTCCAGCAGAATAGTAAAGGGGAATTTTGGGAAATTTTGGGAAAACGGGAGAAGTTACTCCATTTTTTAAGCTTCCCTCGCGTGTGCAGCCTTAATGGTCAAAGTTACATAGAAATCACGTATGACGGAAATATTCTACATAAAATTATCTAAAAAATATTCCGCAACAATATATGTCTATCTTTTATGGTTGACTCACAATAACACGTGTAACTCCTGATAGCTTAGCAGTTCGGCGCATTCTGATTATATTTGTTTTCTCTTACTTTTATAATACTTTCAATCACCCTTATTTCAAAAGTTAACATTATTACCTACTCAATAAAAAAAGAATCATAGAAATCGGTATAGAAACACCAAAATTAATAGTCCCAACATAATAGTCGCACGCGATCAAAACCAAATCCTTAGTAATTTACATATTACGTACTAGATGGCGCCAGTAGTTGCATCAATTAAAACCTAAAAATTAAATTATTAAATTAGATTCGGAGATATTGATCTGAACCGATCATAAAAGCGCTTTCAAAATCACAACGTAACACTATATTCAGACATGAGTGCTGTAATTTGTAATAAAGGCGCTAATTTCATAACGCTTGAGCAGTGATTGAAGAAACCTCCAATATTTTTAAAACTACGCTACCCGTGCGAAGCGGGGCCGATCCACTAGTACATAATAAAATTAAATACTTTGCTACTTTTTCACCGGTTAATTTTAACACTAACTTTTTCCACAAATATCTTTTTACTGACCTCTATCATTTACGCTGCTGACTGCAAGTAAAATAGAAAGAAAACCTTCAATTGGAAGATGCTATCATGATTGTAAATGTCATTAGTGTAATTTGACTCCATTCTTATACAATGCAGGAAAAGCTTAGGCAATGTGACATTTTTGTTCCTCATACTCGTGAATGCAATAATCATTTCTGCCATCAACTATTGGTCTTCCCCAACTTTCACCAATTGTTCATCCCATTAAGTGGAAGGCCTACCCACACAGCACCCAGCATCATCCCTCGGTTCTGCAAGAAATAAATAAAAAGGAAATGTATGCCATAACATGAAAGTGTTAATTTATTCCATACATTGCCTAGGCAACAAGTATCTAGCAAAAACTTGACATTGTATTGAATGCCTGTTGAATAATAGGCGATGTAAGAAATTGTGGCTAGCCATATAAATCTACTGTACTTTTCAGGAGCATCCTTCAAAAGCCGCTGACGATTTAGAGTTAGGTGTATTAAAATTGTGGAATAGAGATGAATGTATGAAGAAGCTACACAAAAAAATACCACAAGGCACTTTTTGCGCCGGAGACATAAAAGCGGTGCAATATGCAGCGAGGTACTTATATTACGTTTCAGAAGCCATTATTTTATTGCTTTCGTTGTTATTAGCAACTATTAAAATAGGCTCATATAACAAAACACATACATACAATCATGGCTAGGTATTTCAATGATAGAATAGCCAGAGCTTCAGGCTTTGAAATGCCGCAGTTATATAAAAATTGATTTAGGAAAATATTGTAAAATAAGGGTTGGTCGGTGATGGTTGTTCAGGCCTTTTGCTCAACAACAATTAAAGATACCCTTATGCCCTTACTCGCCTCGTGCGACAAGGTAATGAAAAAAAAGTGTTACTGATGTGCTAAGCCGACACTACAACAAGTACAACTTAGCCATGTGAATTTCGCTACTATGTTTTCCATTACCGTTAATAAACAATCTTAAGAACAAAAACGAATTCAAAAAAGACCCATTGGGTGTAGGGTCTGACTTGAGATTTCAACCCATGACCCTCTCTGCATGCCAAAAATTTCTACCCATATTTATTTAATTAAATATACATAGTTTTAAATTAAATGCAGACCTGAATAGTCATAATTCAGGCCTGTTATAGCCTGGAAATGGATATTTTTGATTGCTCGTTACATTCGTTCAAAAATACATTATGAAGCTCTTAATTTTTGTGAGTAAATAGTTTAAAATTGTAAATAATACTATTAGTTTTTATTTGTAAATATTTTATTTTTAAGTTAAGTCAACACCTTTAAGCTAATTACCTTAATAATATTAAAAAAAAATGTATATAATAATTTTCATATCAACAAAAATAATAATAAATTTAATACTATTAAACAGATATTTTGTGTAAATCTCAATCATGTCTTGTGAATGTTGTGTACAGTATTAATTGGAAAATAGTTTCGAAATGATGTTTTGTAAATGTAATGTATTATATTGTATACTCTGTATTCTGTTAATGTGCCTTATTGAAATAAATAAATAAATTCAATAATCTATACCTATTGATGATTGATTGATGCATATGTCTACTGAAATGTGATTCATTTTAATTTTTCAGTGGTGACTCAGGAAGCGCCATTGTGGCTAATCATCATGATAAATTGTACGGCATCGGTTTGGTGTCGTTCAAATATGAAGAGAGCATGACCAGTATGGGCGTTTTTACTGATATTCGATATTTCTACAACTGGATCACCCAGCATACCAAATTAGATTGTAAACAATGATTTATGTAGTAATAAAATAAATAATTATACTTATAATCTTTTAATTGTTTCCTACCTAATATGGAGTTTCGTGTTTGGAGACAGAAATCAAAACCAAATTCTAAGAACTCATCTCATGTAAAAAGGCCATAAAAGTTTGGTGTGTAGCACTACCCCATTTCTTTCCGTGGATGTACGTGAGAGGCGACTACTCTTATAATTGAACTGAATTGATCGGTGATTGGTCTCCAATCACATCGCCCAAAAACCATTTAAAATAACCCCATACCCTTTATCGCGTCTTACGACACCCGTGGGTAGAAAGGAGTAGTGACATTCTAAGCCGGCACTAGACGGCCAAAATATTGTATTGAAAATATATACATACTTATTAAGCATGTTGTAATCCAAAACGACCTTGATCGTGTTATTGATTGGACTAAAGACTGGCTGATGACCCTAAACATTGACAAATGCACTGTCATGTCATGGGTAGCAATAATCCTCACAAAGAATAAAATAAATAATAAATAATAATAAAACTCTTTATTGTACATCACAAAAAAACAACAATTACAAAAGAAAGATCGGTACAAAAGCCAAATACAACTGGCGGTCTTATCACTAAAAATACATCCTTGAATCCAAAGTTCTTAAAAATGTTACCCATCAGAAGGATCTAGGTATAATCACTGCTCACAACATGAAATGGGACGAACACATACTCACCATGACAAAAACAGCAAACTCCCTGCTATATCTAATCCGAAGGCGTTTTTTCACATTACGATAAACCTATTTTTAAAGATATAACATACATAACATAAACGTTCACGCCGAATATCCCCGAAGGGGTTGGCAGAGGTACTTATACTTCTGAACATCACGTGACTTTGTCACCTGGTGTTCAGAGTACCCACGTTTTGCATGGACAGTATACTCACGTGATAGGGGGCAGGCCTATCGCCGTTTTGTACGAATACACTGTCACATGACTAAGTACAACTCAGCCATGTGGGTTTCCTTACGATGTTTTCCCTCACCGTTAACAACCATGATAAATTAACCACACATATGTCTTTAGAAAAGACAAATTGGTGTGGGCCCGACCCAGGATTTGAACACTAGTCGTTTGCACAATAACCGAGTGTTCTACCCACTGGGCTGTCACGGTTTACAGTTTTCTAAAGATATACAAGGCATATGTATGCCCGTTGCTGCAATACGGATTTCAAATCAATCCTTACTTCAAGAAAGACATCGCCCTTTTTTGAAAAAGTGCAACAAAGAGCGACGAAGATGGTGTCAGGCTTAAAAAATAAGGGATATGAGGAACGCCTTGCGATACTTGGACTGACTACGCTAGAAGAACGGAGAAAACGAGGAGACCTTGTTGAGACATATAAAATATTGACGGGCTACTACAATGTACCAGGACTAAAATATATGTTCGTAATGAACAAAAATAGGAACTTGGGAGGACATTCACTAAAACTATTACACTCTTCGTGTACAATCAATCAGAGACACAATTTTTTGCCCAACCGTGTTGTGGACGTGTGGAATAAACTACCAGAGACAGTGATCAGTGCTCCCTCAGTAAACTCTTTAAAAACAGACTTGATTAATATTTAAAACAAGTGCAGTGATATACACGCATCAGCAAAATATTGCTGCTAGTGTATTATCTAGAATAATAATAATAATACATACATATACTCACGGCTATAAATCCCTTGAAGGGGTAGCCAGAGCTAGGGAATTAGAAATTCCTCGGCCACTTTTGGAAGTTGAGTGGGGAAAATATGGTGAAATAAAGGTTGTTGGTGATGGGTTTCCAACCGTATCACCCAAAAATCCCTTGAATCCCGCAAGAAATGGGGTAGTGCTATTCTAAGCAGACACTACACAGCTATGCAAAAATATAAACAAATAAAAAAATCCTTTACCTTGTTTTATTAAAGATACGTCTGATATCAAAGCTCCAATGTGAACCTCAGATTGGTGCACCAGTTGGCAAGCTAAGTAATTTTGCTTTTGCCGTTAGAAAAATAAGGCATTCAATTAATTTTTAGATTGTTTGTTTAATTTACTATAGCTATATTTATAGAAAGATATCTCATCTCATGGCATTTTATTCTGGGGCAGTGCTGCTGATGTTAGTTCCAGATTTATTCTTTTAACGAGAATAAGCTGTTTATTATATTTAGGTATTCTGGGGCACAGCAGCTGATGTTAGCTCCATATTTATTTTAAGATGGAATTTTATTTTAAGATGATTTGGTCACGTAAGATAAAATAAAGAAAATTGATAATAAAGGTATATACAGCCAAGGGGGATAGTAATACCAGAAGAGGACGAACAGTTTTTATTAATTACATAAGGAATACATCATCTATGTAAAATAAAGTTTTCTTAGCATCATGGTTCACGAATTAGGAATAGGCCTATTTTACCTTTTTTAGGGTACACTAAAAATACAAGAACATAAGAATAATATTTTACTCCGGGTTTTAAATAATGTAATCTTTATCAACGTTTTCGTATATTATTAAATTTATAATTAGCAAAACGTTATCACATAAAACTTTTGGGCGTTAACCGCCTTAGAAACAAATTCATTTTTACCAAAAAGATTTTTTAGTTTTAAAT
This sequence comes from Bedellia somnulentella, assembly GCA_963576735.1. Taxonomy (NCBI): domain Eukaryota; kingdom Metazoa; phylum Arthropoda; class Insecta; order Lepidoptera; family Bedelliidae; genus Bedellia; species Bedellia somnulentella. The sequence continues at coordinate 358,525 of OY755175.1, read as the reverse complement.
AACTCGAATAAAATGATATAATTGATGAGAACTATAACCAACATTTATGAAATCAAACACAAAATTTAGTTGCTACTTGTTCCAAAGAAATACGTAAGCTCTATCTGTTAATCAAGGCACAAACAAAAATTGAGTCATAAATACCTTACGGATATTAATGGTCCTGACATTAATCAGAAAACTCATAAATGTTACTTGCACTAACACTAAATTGAAGTTTTTAGCTACATTAAGTCTTACAACACAGTGATCATGTCAATTTTATGTTTAATCACTGGTGTACTTTTGTTTATCTCAAAAGTAAATTGTCAACGTCTCCTACTAATAGGAGGTATGGCATCCGATACATATGAATACCCTTACGCGGCTTTCTTATCCCTATCCTGCAATAATGGAGACCAAGGGTGGTCATGTGGCTCTTCGATTATCAACAACTATAATGTATTAACTGCCGCACATTGTGTTGAAAGTTTTAATATCTTGACATGTGAGGCGTACGTTTATGTTGGACATGAAAATAAATTAAAAGGTGCGAAGCATAAAGTTACAAGTATGATAGTTCATCACAAATATGATCCGATGAGAGTTATTAATGATATAGCTATATTAAAAGTAAGTCCAGCCATAAAATATAAAGACGGTGTTGCTTGTCTTAAAATCAATCGTCATGTGCCGACTTCAGAATACGCGGAGCTTGCTGCTTGGGGTCTTGTAAGAGTGAGTTTTATTTTTATTTTAAAACGATTTACTAACATAAAGTTAAATTCCCCAGAAATATTTTGCAGTGTAGTGCCGGTTTAGAATTTCACTACCCCTTTCTACTTACGGGTGTTGTAACAGGTGGCCCAGGGTATGGGCTTCTTTAACCCATCACCAATACTTTATTTCTACCATCTTGTCCTCTATCAACTTCTAAATGTGGCTGACAAGTTTTTAGTTCTGAAGCTAGCTCTGGTTACCCCTTTTTTGGATTTATCGCCGTGAGTATAGATATGTATGTATAGTTTAAATATGACAAATTTAAAATTTAAGTAACAGTACTGACTGAAATAATCAACATCTCATTGCCTGCGTAGGTAAAGCAGTATAAATAAACAACATCAACTTCTTCAGGAGGAGCCAGTGTTATCAACGAAGCAGCTGCGGCGCGGGCACCTGAAGACGTGGAGCCGGGCGCAGTGCATGCGGCTGCTGCGGCGGCACGTGCCGGTCGGCGCCGTGTGCGCGGGCGGGCCGGGGGCCGTGGAATACGCTGCTAAGTGAGCATTTTGTTTCTGCTTTAATATAAGTAGTTTTAGGAAGAAACGCGATGGAGATTTTGAACGTTTTTTTTTTTTATGATCTCACGTGAATTTTGATTGGATTATCCGACTTTGATATTTATATTTTGTTGGAATGATACATACATACATATACTCACGGCTATAAATCCCTAATAGGGGTAGCCAGAGCTAAGGAATCAGAAATTCCTCAGCCACCTTAGGAAGTTGCGTGGGAAAAAGATGGTAAAATAAAGGTTATTGGTGATGGGTCTCCAACCGCATCGCCCAAAAATCCCTTAAAAGCCCCAATACCGATAGTCGCCTCTTGCGTACACCCACCGAAAGAAATAGGGTAGTGCTATTCTAAGCCGACACTACACAGCAGTTGGAATGATGGCATCAAAATTGTTATTACTAAGTTTTGTCGTTAATTTATCAAAGTTATTAACGGTAAGGAAAAGCATTTAAAGGAAGCTGTTGTTCTTAGTCATTCGACAAACATTGGAACTATAAAGTGTTGTCTAAATCTTCATCATTCATCGTTCATCTAAAAACACATTGAGCCCGCCAGGCGGTGTAGTTTTCATACATAGGTTAGACATAATTCTATTTATACAGGCCGCCGGGTTGTGTCGCTGGGTTTTGTCGGCGGGCCGGCGGGCTCCGTGTGTATTGCGCTTAAAATGGAGATAAGCTTAGGTTTTCCGTGTCCTCTAAATGACAGATGGCTAAAATATATCAGGTGATAGCTCAGAAGTATTAGAAGGTTCGCCATGTTTACAGATTCAAATGCATTTTTTTATATATTTCAGAGGTGACTCAGGAAGTGCGCTAGTCATCAGATACAACTCCGAGTTCTATGGCATTGGATTAGTATCTTTCAAATTCCATAATGTGATGACCAACCTTGGTATTTTCACCGATTTGAAATATTTCTACAGTTGGTTATCAGAACACGCACAGCTTAATTGTAAATAAAGATATCATCAAAATCGAAAAGGGGATTTTTTGTTGTATTTATTATTGTTTATGTCAACATACATATAAGTACATACATATACTCACGGCTATATTTTCCTAGAAGGGGTAGCCAGAGCTAAGGAATTATAAATCCCTGAGCCACTTTTGGAAGTTGCGTGGGAAAAGATGGTAAAAATAAAGGTTGTTGGTGATGGGTCTCCAACCGCATCGCCCAAAATTCCCTTAAAAAGCCCCAATACTCTTACGTACACCCACCGGAAGAAATGGGGTAGTGCTATTCTAAGCCGACACTAAACAGCACTATTGTTTATGTCAAGTATTATAAAATCAACCCTTATATTTTGCGAATAAAAGGTACTGCTTTTGTTATATCAATAGCCATTTTTTCAATTTGTCAAGCTTATTAAAGTAACCTACAAATCATTTATTAGTAAGTATGAACTTTTATTATTTAAATTAGATGCAAACATACATACATACATACATATACTCACGGCTATATTTCCCTAGAAGGGGTAGCCAGAGCTAAGGAATTATAAATTCCTCAGCCACTTTTGGAAGTTGAGTGGGGAAAAAATGGTAAAAATAAAGGTTTTAGTAATGGGTCTCCAACCGCATCGCCCAAAAATCCAATAAAAAGCCCCAATACCCTTAGTCGCCTCTTACGACACCTGTGGGTAGAAAGGGGTAGCGACATTCTAAGCCGGCACTACACGGCACTAGATGCAAACCTATCGTCATTTTTGTGTGAAAACCTACACTGTCACATAATCAAGTACAACTCACCCATAAGTGTTTCTGCACGTTGTTTCTCGGTCTTACACATATCGACGGTAGACTCTGACTGAAAAGTCAATTCAGTGTCGTAAGTGAAATATATTACTATTAAATGAATAAAACTTGCGGTAACTATCACAGAGTTGATGCGAGATATTCAGGTTCACTTCACTGGTTTTTCGTTGTGTCAAAAACCCTCCGTCTCCTGTCAAAACTGCAGTTTTGCTGAACCGCATACAATACACAGAGTTTCACAGCTCACAACGCAATGCTAAGTTAGTGCCTATTCGCTGTTACAATGGAACAAAGTTATTAACTTTTTTTTTTAAATAAACTTTTGTATTTTTATAATATAAACACAAACATAGACGACACAACACCGTATAGCCCCAAAGGGGTTGGCAGAGGTACTAATACTTCTTAACGTCACGTGACTTTGTCACCTGGTGTTCAGAGTACCCACGTTTTGCATGGGCAGTGTACTCACGTGATAGGGGGCAGGCCTATCGCCGTTTTGTACGAATACACAGTCAAATGAATAAGTACAACTCAGCCATGTGGGTTTCCTCACGATGTTTTCCCTCATCGTTAACCACTATGATAACCACACATATGTCTTTCGGAATGACAAATTGGTGTAGGCCCGACCCGGGATTTAAACACTAGTCGATGGCACGATAACTGATGTTCTACCCATTGCGCTGTCACGTCTTTAATTTTATTTTTATCTTAATTTTATTTATGTATTTATAGTTACAGTTTAATTAATTTTGTGTTATTTTTGTGTGTGGCGTATAATGAACGTGTTTTATTTCTTTTTTTCCTTCTAACATATAACTTAAGTAAAGACAAGATAGAGTAGGTTCTGTAAAAGAAGCCGTGGTGTTCCTACGGAGTTATCAATGTTATTTTTTAGACATCTGTGTTGAATCAATTGACGTGAATATCACAAAAATTTAAGGGTAAAGGAAAGAAAAAAGATATAGGGAGATTGAAAGAGGTAGGGAGGGGTGAGAAAGGTGGTCAAAATCGAACAAAGTGTCTATTAATGCAGGGAGCCTTACCCTTACTCATGAAATATGTGTACATAAGTAACGTAAGGGATGATAAGACGTCGCTTTAAACGTTTTAGCTAATTCTCCTATGCCAAAACCTAAAGTTTACAAAAGTTAATTCTCATAGAATAAAACAACAGCAGATTCTAGTTTGTGTTTCTCGATGTTTTGACGTGACTGGTTTTTAGTTTAAAATTTAAAATTGTTAATGTAACGACAATATATCAAAAATCACGACATTCAAAGTGAAAAAATATATAAAATTCGCCGTGTAGTGTCGGCTTAGAATAACACTACTCCATTTCTACCCGTGGCTGATCGTAAGAGGCGACTAAGGGTATAGGGGCTTTTTAAGTGATTTTTGGGCGATGTGGTTGGAGACCCGTCACCAAAAACATTTATTATTACCATCTTTTCCCCAATCAACTTCCAAAAGTGGCTGAAGAATTTCTTATTCCAAAGCTCTGGCTACCCCGTTAAAGGAGTTATAGCCGTGAGTATATGTATATATGTAAATATATAAAAGTCAACAATTTAGAAATATTATAGGGTGAATTTTCTCAGAACTTTCCCTCATGAAAGGTCGTTTACAAGACAAGCCGGTTAGTGTATTTGAGCGATAACAGAATATTAATATTTCAAACAGTGTAGAAAATGGATTCCATTATTTCACGAAATTATAAATAGCCTTCAACATACCTACCCGTACTTTATAAATTCGAAAACTGACGGTTATTTAAGGTGAAAAGACGTTTTATCTATTCTTGGGAGCTACCCTTTTCTATTTAGAACATTTTGTATGTATAAAGTTTATTGGAATTTCTAAACGTAATTACTCGTCTTTATGAAAATAAAAAGCAGTTTTTTGTACGGATCCGTTGATTCTATATTTGGGCATACGAAAGAAAAACATGAGACGATGAGAGAAGGCTCTGGGATCGATGGGTAATGCAGAATTTCGGCCGCTGCGTCACAAATAGCACATTCACACTTCCAAATCAAATTCTTTACACTAATAACTATTCGCACGAAATATTTGTGATCCAATTAAACTAGTAAAATAAAATAATCGAAATAAAAATCAGAATTGTCTTTCGAAAATGCACAAAGAGCGTCGAAAGTTGAAGTTGGTCAGATCTGGTCGCAGTTTGCATGACAGCAGGTGCAAATAATTTCAGAATAAATTAACATCCCCAAGTTGCGGTGACAAATCGCCAATTTTCCAGCTGAAAACGAATACCACTAGCGTTAGATTCTTGGTATACATTTTTTTTACGTTAACGTTCACGCCGTATATCGATATTGTCATTTGGTGTTCAGAATACCCAGGTCTTGATTTTACAGTGTACTCACGTGATAGGGGGTAGTCCTATCACTTTATTTTGAACTCTAATAATAGTACCCACATATTTGTGTCCTACTGTCGTATCAAAATAGCAGATCTCCATACTTTGCTGTAAATGCCATGCAAGGTTCACGAAAAGATAAGTATTGGGTGGGCTATGTTATGTGACAGGTAAACTTTAAAAAAAAATTAAGAGTTATATTATAAAACTAGCTTTTTGCCCGCGACTACGTCCGCGTGGACTACATTTTTTGCATCCAGTTTACATCCAAAATACCAAAACACTATCTAACTACACTAACTTCTGTTACTATTATTTACAAACTATGCATTCTGAGGCTTAAACAGAATATTAATTTATGCGTAAGTAAAGTATAATATATCTATGAGGATATTAGTTTAAAATTGTTAAATAAACAAAAGTTATAAACATATTCTCAAACCTACCAAATGAATACGCAAAATTCATACAATATGCTTTCAATTATCTTTATTCATACATATTCGCATAGTTGAATGTGAAAAAGAAGGATTAGTGCATCCTATTATTCTAACCTAACACAAAAGCAAAAAAAAAATACGCAAAAAGACTTTGACCACCCGGGATTCGAACCTGGGTCTTTCGTACTTAGTGTTTACCAAACGGTATACCGCTACACCACGCAGACATTTGTGTAAGTCTCAAATTTGTGATATCCTATATAGTCATACTATTGACAAACAATTAAATGGACAATTATTTTGATGAAAATGGATGAAACCCTTATTTTTTCCAAAAAGACTATTAATGAAGAGTCCGATAAAGTCGGTCGATGAAAAAATTAATCGTGTAAATATGGGGAACCATATAAATGTTATGTTTTTTTTATGCTCCTGTGGGAACCCTTGCGAAATCCGGGATAAATTATATCCTATATGTTGGCCAGGTGTATAACCTACATTCATGCCAAATTTGATCAAGATCGGTCCGGTAGAATTAACGTGATGAACGGACATACAGACAGACAGACAGACAGACAGACAGACAGTCATTTTTTTCAAAAATAGCAAATTTGGCTTCAGTATCGAAAATAAAACATTTTCCACCGGTTTTTATTTTTTTTTCTTCAATGTACAGTTTTGACCTCGTTACAGTCTTATTATAGTATAGAAGATATTCGGTCTTCTAGCTGTCCGAAATAACTAACTTTAACGGTTTATTTTACAAGCGCTCAAAGACAGAGTTAAATTTTGTCATCCTTTTTTCAGATTATGTGTCTCATAATTTTACAAAGCTCTCCAGCTGTAGTCTTCCCATAAGTCAGAAGGTCGCAACAGTTCTGTAAAACTTTTGATTTGTGCAGCTCAACTTTAACCTTCCAGAGCCTTCCCCGCGCTGCGTTACACTTCGCATATTTTAAACTTTTAGAAAGAAAAGGAAATTTATTGTTCAAAGCCTGTGCCACTAGGTTTTCGGAACGCAGAGTTATGACTGGATAGAGAATAAAATTGTGTTGCTCTTATGATTTTATGATCCTAAGTTTTTTATTGTATGAGCATATGTACGTTGGTATGGGTGAAGGGGTAGTCGACATTTACATACATACATACATACATATTCTCACGCCGTTAGTTCCCATTGGGGAAGGCAGAGACTATCGATCGCCACTTTGTACGATCCTGGCAAACCTCTCTGGCTTCGTTTACATCCATTAATCTTTTCATACATGCTCTTTTATTCTTCATACTGCGGACACCTGCCTTTTTGAGCATATTTTCTATTTGATCCAAATGTGTCCTCCGAGGTCGTCCTCTACTAACATTACCTTCCACATTGGCTCTATATATCTCTTGCACCAATTTACTGTCATCCATCCTCTCTATGTGCCCAAACCATCTCAACATTCCTTTTTCTATCTTTCTTACAATATCATCTTTTACACATATAGTCGACATTTAGTATGCTCTAATTTATCAATAAATTTTCTGTTTTGAACTAGGACATAACACAATTTAAAGTTCACGCCTAAAAACCCCAAAAGACTGGTAGAGGGAAACAAATTATGAATAATATATTAAAAAATAAAGAAAAGAAGAATTTCCCACCAGTAGTCACTTGGCACTATAGCTCAATTGGCAGAGTGACCGGGGCGGGTCGCGGGTTCGAGTCCTACCGGTGTCGAAATCAAAAATTGTTTCCTTTATTGATTATTAATCATCCCCACATGAGGTTTTCATGAACAAAACATTCTAACTATATTATCTGTTCGGCGTATTTTCACACCAATTTATTTGTATAGATTTGAGTATTAATTCTGAATTAACAAACTATACTCGATATTTGATATCTAGACATCCATATTCCTCACTATCCGAGAGGGAGGAGTTTTGGAATTTGTTAGACGATGTTGCGAATGGGTGTGATGAAAATGAGAAAATTGTTATGTTAGGAGATTTTAATGGTTGGGTTGGTGTGTCACGCAACGGTTGTGAAAGAGTTTTAGGAAAGTTTGGTGATAAAAGAGTGAACGAGAATGGTGAGAAAGTGATTGATGTATGTTTGGAGAGGAATCTTTGTGTTACGGACACGTTGTTTGAACACAAAGATATCCATATGTATACTAGACAGAGAGGAAGCGAGAGAAGTATGATAGATTTTGTGATAGTGGATGAAAGGCTAAGAGCAAAGGTTGTTGACACCAGAGTCCATAGGGGCATTGACGTTGGCACAGACCACTTTCTCGTGATATCACGATTGAGGGGACTGTGCACGCGTTGGCGTCACAGGGCCAAAGTGTCGACAACTGAATTTGCGAGAATAAAAGTGGAGAAATTGTAAGAGGATGAAAATATTAGAGATGAATATATGAAGAAATTGGATGACAGGCTAAGTTGCGTGGAGATGAAGGATGAATTGGAAATAGAAGAAGTATGGGATGTGCTCAAATCGTCAATGGTTGAATGTGCGACGGAAGTATGTGGATTGAGTAAAAGAACAAATAGACCACCAACAAATTGGTGAGATAAAGATGTGAAAGAGGCAGTTGGAGATAAGAAGAAAGCTTGGTTAGATTTACTAGCGATTAAAGCTAGTAAACGAATGGATGCGAGAGTAACAGATGATGTAGTGAAGAATAGTGAAGATGAATATAAGAGAGTTAAGAATGAGGTTAAGAAGAAAATAGAAAAGAAAAAGCGTGATCTGATAGAATGGTGTGAGAGGAAACTCTCCGATAATTTCCGGAATAACCAAAAGTTGTTCTGGAAATATATCCGGAAAGAAAAGGGAGTTTCCCAAAACACGAGAGTGAATGTTGTGAGAGATGAACAGGGTGAATTGGCGACGGATAAAAGTAGCATAAGGCGAGTATGGAAGAACTATTTTGAGGGACTCTTTGAAAAAGAGGATACATCCATTTCTTCGCCAATCGGCAGTAATGTTGATTGGAACGACGTTATGGGTGACTTTAGTGACAGTGAGATCAGTATGGAAGAAATAATGAAAGCAATGAAAAGTATGAAACTAGGGAAAGCGGCAGGGTATGACAGGATAAACACTGAAATGCTGAGGGCTGGTAAAGGGGTGGTGGCTTCCTGGTTGTACTTCCTTTTCCAAAAATGCTGGTCGAGTGGCAAAGTGCCACAAGACTGGTGCAAAGCGGTAATTGTGCCTTTATATAAAGGAAAGGGGTCACACCAGGAGGCTAGAAACTACCGTGGGATTAGCCTACTCAGCATTGTCGGTAAATTGTATGCAAAGGTTTTGATTGAAAGAGTGATGAATGAAACGGATGATAAAATTTGGGATGTGCAAGCAGGATTTAGAAAGGGAATGGGATGTATGGACCAAATCTTCTCTTTAAGGAGCATCACTGAAAAGTTCTTAGCTAAGAACCGAAAGGTGTATTGCTCCTTCATTGATTTAGAGAAGGCGTATGATAGGGTGGTAAGAAAGTGTTTATGGGAGGTGTTATCCAAGTTCGGTTTGGGGAGTCGACTTATACGTGCACTGGTATCACTCTATGAGAATTCCAGTGCATGTGTGAGAGTAAACGGGGAAAATACTGACTGGTTCGGGATCTCTCGGGGTGTCCGACAGGGTTGTGTAGCTTCCCCGTGGCTCTTCAATTTGTTCATGGATGACTGTTTAACAGAGTTGCGTGAAAGTGATTATGGATTGAGAATGGGTGGATTCATCATTAAATGCCTCTTATATGCCGACGATCAAGTACTACTTGCATCATCGGTGGAAGAGCTGCAAGAGATGATGAATATTGCATGTGCGTCTTTTGAAAAAAAGGGAATGAGGGTAAATGTGGATAAAACAAAAACTATGGTTTTTGAGAGAGAGGTGAATATGACCGAATGCGTGATTGAGATTAATGGTAAGAAAGTGGAACAAGTGAAAGAGTTTGTATATTTGGGAAGTTTGTTTACTAGGGATGGAAAGTGTGATGAAGATATCGAGAGAAGAGTGAAAAAGGGTAATGCGGTAAATGGAGCACTGGATAGTCTAATGTCTAGTCAGTCGGTGTCTGAAAAGGCCCGAATGGCTGTGCATGATGCTGTCCTCGTTCCTACGCTTATGTATGGCAGTGAATGTTGGGTGTGGCAGAAGAAGCATGAAAGTAGAGTGAATGCAGTAGAAATGAGATCCCTCAGAAAAGTGTGTAACGTAAGGTTATGTGATCGTGTGAGGAATGATGTGATTCGTGAAAGGTGTGGTGTAAAAGATGATATTGTAAGAAAGATAGAAAAAGGAATGCTGAGATGGTTTGGGCACGTAGAGAGGATGGATGACAGTAAATTGGTGAAAGAGATATATAGAGCCAATGTGGAAGGTAATGTTAGTAGAGGACGACCTCGGAGGACACATTTGGATCAAATAGAAAATGTGCTCAAAAAGGCAGGTGTCCGCAGTATGAAGAATAAAAGAGCATGTATGAAAAGATTGATGGATGTAAACGAGGCCAGAGAGGTTTGCCAGGATCGTACAAAGTGGCGATCGATAGTCTCTGCCTACCCCAATGGGAACTAACGGCGTGAGAATATGTATGTATGTATGTACATCCATATTATACATATATACATAAACTCACAACTAGAAGAGATGTAAATAAAGCTAGAGAGGTATGCCAGGATCGCACAAAGTGGCGCTTGATAGTCTCTGTCTACCCTAACGGGAGAGAATATGTATGTGTGTTTTGAAACTCACAATATTACCAAGGAAATTCCCTTAGCTATAGTCGGTGTACAGATATGCTCGGACATCGGAGATTTAGAGAAACACGCAATGAGATGCATTGAACATTGTTGGATTGAGGGCGATCGGTACTGCCCACTAATGGCCCTGTTACACTGCTACCTTTCAAGAGGTTGTAGTTTTGAGTATAGTGTATGTCGTGTTAAATATGAAATGATATACAATGAAATGCAAAAATCTAGGGTCATTGCTGGCTTAGTAAGATGAAAAGAGCATTTACTTGTAAGTGTAAAGTATCGTTGTGCATTTATGTATAGGATAGGATAGATAGATAAGTGATTTTTATACCTGAAGAAACTTTTTCATTGAGCTATGATCAAAGTCAGTTTTCACACAATTTGTCAATATTTTTTTTGTTTTAAATATACCGACAGAAAAATTACATACATTTTCTTTTATGTTATCTCTTATAAATCAAGCATTTTAAAGCAATAATTTTCTATGCTCAAACGCAAGTTTCCAAATCAGTACCAAAATTATAAAGAGATACATTGATTTACCTACCCCTAAAAGGGGTTGCCATAGCTTCAAATTCAAAACTTTAACGACACCCATAAGTAGAATGGGGACATTTTAAGCCTTCAATACACGGCAAAAAAACTTATCATTAACATATTAACACCTAATCCAAGAAACTCAACGATAGCAGTGTACCAGATAGCTGATACTGGATCTATATACAGCGCAGACAACAATAGGGTATCAGAGCATCGCGGTGAATCGCTGAATCCACAATACATCTGTGAGTGGCTGCAGATCTTCGAAGAATTCTTGTAGCAACCATCATTTATGTACGCTCTTGTATGCCCAACATGTGTACGGAAACCTATAAATACGCTCTCTCGGTTCAATTCGCTAAAAGGCAAAAGGAGATTCGTACCAATTTTCTGAGGAATTCAAATGAAGATGGTTTTATTGCTTTTGTGAAATTTATGCATATGTGATTTCAGTGGTAGTGTGAGACAGTTCGTTACACAGTCACGTTTTATTTAAAAAAATATATTAATTGGTATAGTTCTCTAAAAAACGAAAACTTTATAAATAAATTACCATCAAAATCATCAAAATTAAGCAAGCTTTATACGGCTTACTCCTGTTTCTCAGTAAAGATGACAATGCTAGCTGACAAGACGTCTAACAGAAATAATTGGAAATTGGAAGTCTCATAGCATTTATGTTTTTTTTAGAACAATAACACCCTGGATGGCACAAACTATTAGTTTCTGCATCATCTAAATGATAAATAGAAGCAAGAATACATCTACTATATAAAATTCTAAATATAACATCTTCAAACGTTTCAAAAATCCTATTTCCCACGCACTTAGGAATAGTTATATATTGTTCTTTTTCGTCTTTAGCTGCATCGAAAGTGTCCTCAGCAATTTGTTGAGCGGCGACCGCACTTCACTTAACAGGCGCAAAGGTTTGGACGTGATCACGTGATAGCTCCACTTTACACACAATAAACCTAGAAGCGTTTCTGTGTCGCCGTCATGTGCAGTCCACATTATGTCATCTTGGCTAGGGCAGGCCGCCCTTCTTTTATTTGGACTGGAATATCAGAGTGAGATGCGGTGATTTTCTGTAGTAGTCAAGTCACTGACTGCTTTTTATTATAGTGCGTTTGGTATTCTGGTTATTGCCTGCAATCGGGATTTTTTGGTATTTTTTGGTTTATTGTAAACGGCAAGAAGGAACTATTTTAATGCATAGTTGGCTGGGAAAAAGCTCTAGCTTCTATAATTCAGTTGGTGTCGTACGAGGAGACTAAGGGAAATGGGTTTAATTAGGTGAGACGTGTACGATGTCGTTGGCAGCCCGTTATGATTACCTACGTTAATAACTTGAAACTAGTAAAATAATTTAAGAAAATAGTTTGTTACCTAGAAACACGGTGTGTGGAGTTGTTGAAATATTATTTTTACCCTATAATACAAGATACACAAGACCACATTTTGACATGAAAAGTTAAGAATTTCAACAAAATAACAATGATAATTTCTCAGATTAACTAAGAAACCCAAACCAATAATGAAGAATAGTGACATAATGTCAATAAAAACATATTGTTTTAAATATTGATCAATAGAGAAATAGTTGCGTGAATAATTTACGGAAATAAATGACATGTCAACAGACTGACAATAAATTAAACGAAACAAGTACTAAATAACAACATACATATACATTCATACATACATATACTTACGGCTATAAATCCCTAGAAGGGGTAGCCAGAGCTAAGGAACTAGAAATTCCTCAGCCACTTTTGGAAAGTTGATCGGGGAAAAGATGGCAAAATAAAGGTTGTTGGTGATGGGTCTCCAACCGCATCGCCCAAAAATCCCTTAAAAGCCCAAAGGGGTGTTATTCTAAGCCAACACTACACAGCTGATAACATAACAACAACAACTAGTAATAATATTGTATTAACACATACATACATACATATAATCACGGCTATAAATCCCTTAATGGGGTAGCCAGAGCTTTGGAATGAGAAATTCCTCGGCCACTATTACACATGTATTAACACCTTATGCGTTAACTGTCTTGAAATTGTTAATTAAACATAAAATTCTTGAGTAAAATTATATATATTAATATTTTCATCTGATTCAGTTATTAATATTTGGTCCATATTAATTTTGAGAAATGTTGAATCAGTTGATTCCCAGAAATTTACTTCATTAAATTTATCGGTAAAAAATATGAAATGAAATGAAGCATTTATTCGACGATTATAGGTGTAAAGGTCTTCAGGTATTTACAAGTGCGCAATCCATAATCTGCCTTAAATGGGCGTTCGAATATTTATCATTATTAATCTTATATAAATCATGCGAACTAAAGAAATAATGTCAACAAAAACCTATAAACTACTGGAACCAATACAATACACATGTCAATTTTCTTCAATAAAATATAAAGTTATGGCGATTAACATATTAATTACAAAAAACAAACTAAGGTAATAATAATACAATGTCACCAATAACCTACTAAAAGTGTCAAACAAAGTCAAAATTTTTAATAATTATAGATGTCAAAAAAATAATAATAATAAAGAAATGACACATTTTTTTTTTATAATAATACAGAAATGTCAAAAATATATGTTATAAACTGCAAGTAAAATACAAGCTGAATATAGGTTTTTGATTTTTAAAACACAATTACACAAAAGTTGAATGCATGCAATGGCGAAACATGTTGGTCTTTTTATGCTATAAAAATTTATTGCAGCATTTTATAAAGGCAAATAAAGATATTCTATTCTATTCCTAAGTTCTGACTGTCCTTCCTTCGATCATATAGTACAGATATACGTGAATTTCTCATTCCCTACCCACGTCTTACACCAAGTATATCCATGTTTTTGTACAGCCTGTAAAGTTTGATGTGTTCATCGTCTCGACAGCGATACGGAGCCGTTATCCGCGGGATTGCTTACCTATGCAAATAAGGTTTATAAAAGTAAGTGCTGCTGGCAAACAAGGCCGCATAAAATTTATCTCGAAACTTAATTCATAAAGCTGTACATGACAACACATATTAATTAGAGATGTTAGTAATAAAGAGGTTCGGAGTGTTTTCGAGTATTAATTGATGTTAGTTGTTCTCTTTATTATTGTGACTGAAAATAAAAAGGGGATTTAATATTTTATGGGAATAGTAAAGCATATGGCATGTTTATATGCTAATATCAAAAAAGAAATAACTTTTTTTCTCGACATTTTTAGTTCATGAAAGCATAGTTCTATTTTTTATATCACGTTGGGGAATCCTGGATTCAATATTTTTAACCATACCTTTTGTAAAAACACGAAACGGAATAAATATAACTGCTAATAAATATAACTAAATAGAACGGCTGTGTTTTTACCATTTACAAGAGAGGTCTTTTAGTGGTCAAAATATGCTATAATTTTATTGAATGTTTCAGTTAATTTATAGACAACTAAAAGTGTATATATGTTACCGTTAAAATGCATAAATCTGTTAGTGTACTTCAATCGTATATCGGTTGGTAAGAACGATATATTGAGAGTTTTTTTTTTAATTTTACTATTAATAGTTTTCATTACATAATTAATTTTTAAATATTTGAATTAACGGCCCCTTTCAGGTTCTTTGCATGTTACCTACCAATTGTGCTATTTAAAGAAATAAAGATAACGATTTATTAAATAACGAAAACGCAGCACTTATTCCTTGTGTATACTATTTATTCATTATTTAATATTTATTATTAAAACTATGTTTAATTACTCAAATTTTATACTTTAACGTAAACACATATATGAATGTGTCAATTCAAATATGTGATAGGGTTTGTACATATTGCAGTTGTTTGTACAATGCATTTTTTATTTAGTTAATGAAATTGAAATGGATTACTTTAATCATGCCTTGTACGTTGTAAATTACAGATACTTTTGATTTACACAATGACACAAAATCATGTCTCTGTAGACATTAGCAATCGATTAAATTCATGAATAGCGTAATATATCTATATCGAGTAGTCACTCGAAGCCTTGTTGTATTAACTCGATGCTTTGTTTGTATTAATCGATTATCCGCGTGGATTATACTAAATTATATTTTGATGGAAACCAAACATCGAAATCTGAGTTGATTGATTATTATTAATATGTTTATTTTGTAAATTATCACTGTATTTGTTTGGGCGAGCACCGCGTGATTGTGGTTATATTCTGTTTGGTTACACTTTAGTTTGGCAGTGGGTCTTTGTATTGTTTAATTAATTTATAACAGTTCTTAGCACTTTTAACCAACATTTTGAAACATGCAAAATAAGAAAGAATCTGTTGGAAGAGTATAAAATTGATAGATCCGTGAGAAGTTCAGCTCCTAAAGTAACACAATTTTGAAAAACAAATAGTAAAAATATATCAATATTAGAGTTATCGCAATTGATCCTTCATATGTATTTCACTTATCTACATATGAATCTTAAATTATGACGGTGAAGCCTAAAAAGGGTATGCAGGTTTTAGAATTCGTCATATTTACTCTTTATAACCTATTCCTCTGCCACTTCTGAAAGTAAGTGGCGAAATGGATGGTAATTGTGTCTTAGTGATGAACGTTTAAGGCGGTATGCTTACCTAGTATTAGTAATATTATATTTAAGATTATTGTAGTATATCGCTGTTGTTCATCCAAATAAATAAATAATACAAAAGATATAATTTAAACAGTTTTATAGCCCATAGTACCTGCATCAGTACATATGGAGATCATAGAATTATGCCAAGCAAGCTGCAGTTAAAACACCAATTTATATAGACCATCAGTCTATCAATCATAAGTAAAGTGTGGTACAATGCATCACTAGTTAGAAAATAAAACTCAAGGAAAGTAAAATAGTTAACGATATAGCCCCTTAAAAGGTTAATACACGAAAAACCAATAAATAACACAAAAAAAGTACACGGAAAGTTCTTTAGTGTACAACATACATCTACTCAAGCCGTTAGTTCCCATTTGGTTAGGCTGATACTACCAATCACAAATTTGTTAGATCTTAGAAAACTTCTCAAGTTTTATTCACTGGCATAAATACATTCCTTTGTGAGAATTAGCTTGCTTCATGAGAGGTGCGGTGTGAAAGATGATATTGTAAAAAAGATATGAAATAGTGAGGATGAATGATAGTAAATTGGTAAAAGAGATTTACAGAGCCAATGTGGATGGATTTGTTACTTGAGGACGACTTTAAAGGACACATTTGGACCAAATAGCGAGTGTTCTCAAAAAAGCAGGCGTCCGAAGTATGAAGAATAAAAAAGCATAAATAAATAAATGAATGAGAAGATTTATGAATGTCAACGATGCTAGATAGGTTTGTTAGGATCTTACAAAGTGGCGATCGATAGTGTCTGCCTACCCCAATGGAAACTAATGGCGTGAGTATATGTGTGTATGTAAATACGATCATACATGCTCTTTTATGGTTTGGTTGGTCGCCGGCCGTTGTATATACCTGAACAAAAATAAAAATTTGTTGTCATTGTTGCTGTGTAGTGCCGGCTTACTACACTACGCCACACGGCGCACTACCCCATTTCTTCCGGTGGGTGTACGTAAGAGGCGACTAACGGTATTGGGGCTATTAGGGATTTTCGGGCGATGCGGTTAGAGACCCATCACCAAAAACCTTTATTTTTACCATCTTTTCCCCACTCAACTTCCAAAAGTGGCTGGGGAATTTATAATTCCTTAGTTCTGGCTACCCCTTCTAGGGAAATATAGCCGTGAGTATATGTATGAGTATATATATGCATTATAATACGTAGGCGTAATAAAGAGGTTTGATAACTCGCTTATATATATAACCATAACATACTTTGTAGTGTATGCTGAAAGTTTGAATTTTAAAGAGGGGTAAAATAAATAAATACAGAAAGGTTCCACTTTCATTCACACTATGGTTCGACTACGAGTATAAGCTAGAAACATAACGAAATAAAAGAGCGTTGGTCATGATCACGAGTTTTCAACAAATTGCCCAACGCCAGATAATATTATTCTCTAGTCCCCGAGGAGCCCATGGAAATATTTTGAGCCGATGCTAAAGAATTAATAAAGTTTCGATTATTTTTTCGTATTAATTATACTATAGTGGCCTTCGAACAAAAACTATGTATTATCTGTACAATGTAAGGGTAAATAAACTACCAGATTCAGAATTGACGTACAGGCAAATCGTGCTAGTAATCTAAAATGCAATAAATCCAAGATCGTTTACGTCTGCGGGTAGAAATGAAATGTTCGTTGGTACATTGCAAAGCGCTGGAATAGTCTCGTGCGTTTTGAGCCAATGTTAATATCTCATTTTTCTATTACCGAAAACCGCTAGATCAGCTTAGTTATTTTGTGACGCACTTGCTTTTTTAGACGCCGCTGTTGAGTATAGATTTTTGTGCAAAGGGCACGCCATGATTTGTAAAATGTAAATGTAAGACAGGGTCATATAAAACTAGTGATGATTGTTATGCTGTTTGTGAGCGATGGGCTTTAGACCCGTCAGTGGATTTTCACTGGATATCTCTTTTTGGGAAATATTTCCGTGTTTGAAATGAATATTTATAACTTTTAAACTTTAATGTTAATTTTACAAAATTAGGTATTACTAGAATTTAAAAAAACAAGACTTCAAATTGTAGCTGTAGCTGCTAATAAAGCAAACTAAAATTAACCGCAATGCCTGGATAAAAACCACAAAAACTAAACTCATATATATTTATTTAAACGGTGATTGTAATTTATTTTACATACAAAAAACTGAATATCAAACCTGCCGCGTGTAAAAACCAAGTGCGTAAGAAGAGAAAGTGTCAAATCCGCGATTTAAGCCATATCTTGGTGAGGCGGCACAGGGGACCCCTAACCGCGTCCCGTCGCACTGTTTATAGTAACACTCACTTAAGGGTTGGGTCTTTTATGCCCCTCGCCGCTGGGGGTTAAGATTTCATTTATGACCGTTACCACTGTATCTGAGATTAGATTTCTTTTGCCCTAGGGGATGTTTAAGATATTTCACAGACATCACATATCTTTCGTTTTTATAAAAATAACTAGCGACCCGCCCCGGCTTCGCACGGGTGCAATGCAAAATATACCTACTACAGAATGTCCTTATACACAACGTTCACAGCTTTTTTGTCATTAGCCAATACAAACATGCTTTGCTTAGTACTCTTGACAGCGCGACAAATAATTGGCCATGTGAAAAACACTCAACACTCAAGTCTAATCCTGCAACGTTAAAAGTTTGACCCTGCGATTTATTAATGGTCATTGCAAAAGATATCTTTACCGGAAATTGTTTGATATTTTCCTCGCTAGAGAGCTCCGATAAACGCGTGCGATCGCTGCAAATCATAAAGTGCTGTAACTGTAAGGCGAAGCGCGGCCATCGACGCGCTATTTATAGGCACGCGCCGCCCGGCGCAAACAACTACGACCCTGCATTTTAAATTTGTAATATCTTCGGTAATATTCACTTAAATTACATGCTGTAAAAAGCATATTGATCTATAATAAATGCACAATTTATTTAAGGTACTTAATTGGATAAGGATTAATGCTGTATTGTTTAAAATCACTTCGTAAATAACCATTTTTTAGTAAAGAATAAAAATGGTTATGCTGGGTTATCCCTAAGAGATAGACATATACCATCGCGGACTTTTTTGTTGAACTTTTTAAGGTGAACAATACTGTAGTACATTATTTTGGTCAGTCTCGTAGGGTTCAGCCAGCGTTTGCAATATAAGCGCAAAAAAACGTGCTTTTTTACGACATCACATTAGAAACCTTTAAATTTATCAGTGTTTCTCTACTATATTATGCATTTATTATACATACAAACCTTCCTTAAGAATCACTCTATCTATTAAAAAAAACCGCATCAAAATCCGTTGCGTAGTTTTAAAGATCTAAGCATACATACGGACATACAGCGAAAGCGACTTTGTTTTATACTATGTATTGACATTTGATTCTTTGAAAAGTTCGGTAAACTCTATGGGTTTTAGTTACAACTTTATTTATCTGCCATTTACTCGTAAATCATTTACGGGTCACTGAATTACATATAGGCGTTTATTAAATGAAGGATGTGTAAAGTAAGTCTAGCTAAGCTATTAAGTGTCAGCTTCAATTATCACTAACACATTACTGTTCGTGAATGTCGTATAAAGCAACGTAAGGTCTTGAAAGTTT
Source organism: Bedellia somnulentella (assembly GCA_963576735.1). Taxonomy (NCBI): domain Eukaryota; kingdom Metazoa; phylum Arthropoda; class Insecta; order Lepidoptera; family Bedelliidae; genus Bedellia; species Bedellia somnulentella. Next base: position 339,103 of record OY755175.1, on the reverse strand, counting down.
TTTTTTAATTTATTGGTAGTCAATTATGGTATTGGCGCTTAAGGGATTTTTGGGCGATGCGGTTAGAGACACATCACCAACAACCTTTATTTTACCATCTTTTCCCCACGCAACTTCCAAAAGTGGCTGAGGAATTTCTAATTCGTTAGCTCTGGCTACCCCTTCTAGGGATTTATAGCCGTGAGTATATGTATGTATGTTAGTCAATGTGACCCATCATCAACCAATCATATCATATCATATCATGCTTTTCCCCTTTAAACACCCAAAGTGGCTAGTGAATTTCCGATTCTTAAGGTCCCATGCATCCGATTACACCTGATCTTAGATATTCGTATGACAAGGATCTAAATAATATTTTCCTGAAAGTAATATTTTCTTATTATTCATATAAACTTCAGCCTAAAATATATATACAATATACTTATATAAAAACTGAAGTCAAGCTTTAACATGGGTGCTAAGATTTGCCAATTCTTTCTTAAAGTTGCGTTCCATAATGATAAATACTCCTGTATATTACAATATTTTCCCGCATTCAGCATTCAAAAGTGGCCTAAGAAATTCTGATACTGAAGCTCTCACTTCTTTTAGGGATTTATTTGTGTGAATATAAGTATAACTACAGAACTACTAATTTAAGTTACCATTAATAGTATGGATTTGTTAAAGTTCAATTGTATTATTATAAATTTTTCTTAGTTAGTCCAATGGGTAAATATAGGCGGGCGGCAGTTTAAATCCCAGGTCGGGCCTGCACCACTTATCTTTTCTAATGTCATATGTGTGGTTAATTAATCATGGTTGTTAACGGTGCAGGAAAACATCGTGAGGAAACCCACATTGCTGAGTTGTACTTAGTCATGTGACAGTGTATTCATACAAAACGGCTATAGGCCTGTCCCAACCACGTCAGTACACTGTCCATGCAAAACGTGGGTACTCTGAACGGTGACAATGTCACGTGATGTTCAGAAGTATTAGTACCTCTGCCAACCCCTTCGGAGATATGCGGCGTGAACGTTTGAGTTGAGTTCTTTCGTAGTTTTCACCTATAGTGTTATGAACTATGATTTGAAACAATTACCGAATTAGTGAGTAGCAACAAAAGCAATTCCCGTCAAAACTAAAGGAGTGTGTTAGAACCGCGAGTGCGGTCAAAGTTCCCGCTGTCGAGTGTCTGCCTGACAAGTGCTGACTTCTGAGACTAACTGGTTCGCAACTTTTGGAAACCTTTTGCTACAATCATTTGGCAACCACAATATGTAGTATTATATATATATTTGCTTTTATAGTTGAGAAGGAAAACTTATACAACACTAAGTGAATTGGATGGCCCAAGATGTACCATATAGGCAAGATAGGCAAGCCCACAACCCTAATCGACCTCACACTTTATGGTCTATTAAGGCTAAAGCAGATATAATGATACTTATCACTATGGCAAAAAGATTTTAGGTGCCTATGCCCACAACTTTTTTTGAGTGCTGGATCCGTTCCTGATTGGGCCTGCACTTCTGTGATATGAAGAGCATTTTTTATGTGAGACCAATCATTAGGAAATCTACGTGACTGAATTGTATTGCACCATACGCGGTGACGTTAGGCCTACCCCTTATATTGTTTATTTATTGATTTATTTGAAAGACTTACAGCTAAATAATAACAATATATTGTTATCAGTATTGGTAGCAGTACATAGCATCGATGCCAGTTAAAAGTCTTCATCAGTAATTGTGTATTATTCACGTCGCTTTATTGCATTCAAGTCAAGCCATCTTGTCTTAGACGGAGGGAAATACTATTGAAAGTAAAACTAATCTTTTTTTTATGCTTGTGTGTATAGACAGTAATAAGTGAATTCTTCTAACATTAGACTTAAGATTATAAGGACTAACTTTATATAGAACCAGCAACCGAAATACAAGTTTTTTTAAACCCTAAAGGGTATAAATATTAATACTTCTTATTTGTAAGACCCTTTGTCGAATATACGGCGTGAATGTTTGACTTCGAATTGATTTGATTTATTATGATACAATAAGAAGGAGCTCCCATTTCATACCGTTACGGTTATACTAGATGCGGATTACATGCATCTAACATACACTGCCTATGGGACTCCGCAAATCTTTAACTTCTCCGTAAACAATATCTCCTTTATAGAAAACTATAACACTTCTGAAATCTTCCAAATCTTAACCTTAGACCCGTGAGTGCGCACCGTAAAATAGTGACAGCTGAATCCCGCAGTCTCCCTGCAGCAGCTGGCCACAATGCTGCGCAGTTTACTACGGCTAATAAACCGGCCGGCCGTATGTCGCAGCACAAAAGATTCCTTCGGACATATTTATTGATAACACGTTGAGACGTATACACTGGTGGACAAAATAGTTGAGGTTGTTTTTTTTTTGGTAGGTAAAGGGTTAGAAACAGTGGGAGTGGTAAACGATGAAATAATGAAGTGGGATAGAAATCTACACATCAAAAGTTACACAAGAAATACTACGTATTATATACAATATCAGTAGTAATTTTTAGTGTCATGTAAGTTAATGATAATGAAGTGCTAAAGAAGAAGGATGTGGAGCCAATGAGTATAAAGATTTTACGGGAATACGTTGTGAAAATATCATGTATAAATAACTTATATATGTGGCCACCACCCGTTGGCGCTTATCCTGAAAACAGTAGTTAAGTCATAATTTTTCACTCTGGCCAAGTGTGGGTAAATTAACTTTAATGACTTAAGATTAAATAGTGATCCTTAGGATCTGCTAAATTAAGGGTTATTTTAGTAAAAGTTACAAATAAGTACTGTATTAAGACAATTGGCTTAAATATTTAATTAATCACACTTTCAATGTCGTAGAAGTCAATGTAGAGTCTAAGGGCAGTTTAAGTGATTGTTAGACGATGTGGCCGAAAACTCATCACCAATCATCACTAATGTCACCAAATTTTTCTCAATCCACATTCAAAACTAGCTCAGGAATTTCTAATTCTGACAGATTTACACTTTCCATTACTACAACGGATTCTATTGCCCTGTCTGGCAGTGTACATGTGTCGGCTCGCGGGATGGAATCCGGACTCACATTTTTCATAGCGCTACCCGCTGGGATCTATTAACCACCGGCCGAATATCCGCATCCCCTTTATATATCCAATTTATTCAATATCTCACCTACTTTTCATAAACTATATTAGATATTACATCTTCATTGGTTATTTTATTTATTGCGTGATTGAATTTAGTTGGGTTAGTTTGCATTAATTGAATTCAGTTGTAGTAGAAAGTTGAAAGCATTTTTGGCTTTACTGAGATTCTTCTTACAAATGGTTGTAATCCTTAAATAGGGTATTTGGTATCTTATAGTTTTGTAGCCCATGAAAATATGGTGCATCGCTTCTTTATTGGTGATTTAATGATTTCAATGAAATATTTTTGCGATACATTTATTTCCATAGTTGCTATTATCTAAAGCGACGCGGGCTAAGGCCTTGCAACATTTAAAAATATTTTGGGGATATGTGCAAGATGACTTAACAGCAACCTTCCTATTTTCTTTAATATCCTTTATGTTTCCATCTATTCCTGACTCAAAATCAAAAAGTACCTAAAGAGTTTCCGATTCCAAAGCTTTGCCCTATCCCTTTTTGGTGTAAAGTAATAGCCGTGAGTAAAGTTTGTATATCCCACCAAAAAAAATCTGCAAAAAACTAGCCAAGGCTCGATAGAGCTGCTTGTTTATCTTTAAAAAATAATGAAATCTCTAAAATAAGTGGAGCCAAGTCTAAGTTTTCTGACTGCGATTTATAATAATTATTATTGTTTGCCGTGTAGTGTCGGCTTAAAATAGCACTACCCCGTTTCTACCGATGGGTGTACGTAAGAGGCGACTAACGGTTCTGGGGCCTTTAAGGGATTTTTGGGCGATGCGGTTGGAGACCCATCACCAACAACCTTTAATTTACCATGCTTTTCCCCACTCAATTTCACAAAAGTGGCTGAGGAATTTCTAATTCCTTAGCTCTGGCTACCCCTTCTAGGGATTTATAGCCGTGAGTATATGTATGTATGTATTATAGTTAATTTTACATCACTTGGCCGTTTACTTGTAATTAGTGGATTATGATTTAAGTTTAAGGGATACATAGAAATAATAACCAGAGTTCTTACAACTAAAAATAAAGATAGATTAGAATCACAACTACATCATCGGCAAAAAAGTTTAGATGATTTGATTATAAATCTCAGTAAGGAACCTTAGACTTGGCTCCACTTATTTCAGAGATTTCATTACTTTTTAGAGAAAAACAAGCAGTTCTATCGAGACTTGGCTAGTTTTTTACAGAATGTTTTTAGTGGGATTTCACTTCTTTTTGAAAGGACGTAGGCTGATTGAATGGTTACATTTTCTTATTATTATATTATCTTGTGAAATGAAATAAAAATAAACTCCATGACTTCTCAAATCTTTAAAATACACGAAAAAATATTTTAAATGTGTAAATAAATATGCTACCGGGATTTAAAATACAGCCAGCGCCATCTAGTGACGAGTACTGGTACTAATGCTAAATAACGTGAGCGAAGCCGCGGCTGAGCGCTAGTACATAGATATTATTATTGAACTGAATATTTTTATTTATTGGGTAGAATACAGTTAATCGACCACTATTTCTCGTAAATAAGCTTATAATAGTTTGGCAGTACTCTTATTATGTTTTCTCATCAGCGTCACCAGGTAGTCCAGATTTTCCATAAAGCTTAATTTGAATGTTTTTGTTCATGAAAATCTCATGTGGGGATTATTACTAATAAATAAAGAATAAATAAAGGAAAGAAAAATTTCGACACAGGCGGGAATCGTACCCGCGACCTCGGGTATACGCCCCCGTCGATCTGCCAATTGAGCTACCGTGTCAATGGCTGCCAGCGCAAAATTCTTCTATCCTTTGTTTCTTTTACACTATTAAATAGTGTTTGCGTTCCCTACCTCCGAATTTTTCACAAATTCGGAAGGCCACTTGTCTACCTTTTCAGATAGAAAACAAATGTTGAGAACGCCTAACTATCACATAATTTGAACCCTACCTCCGAATTTTTTATTAATTTGTTCTTTATTTATTAGTAATAATCCCCACATGAGGTTTTCATGAACAAAAACATTCAAATTATGTGATTGTTAAGCCTTCTCAACATTTGTTTTCTATCTGAAAAGGTAGACAAGTGGCCTTCCGAATTTGTTTAAACGTTTTTTCTTTATTTGGGCGTTAAAATCTACCTCTGTACCAATTTTCGGCTCTCTAGGTCTATGGGAAGTACTAGTTCTATTTTGATCATCAGTGAGTCAGTCAATGTCGAAAATGCGAAACTTTGCATTAGCTTAACTTTGAAATTTTGGTTTTCAAGTGTGTGATTACGAATTTCTAGGTGACGGTAATTTCAGCGTTTTAATCCTTTCAAGAGGTACTCGAGTGAGACCCTGAAAATGCGGCAAAACGGTTCCAGCAAAAAATGGTACGGAAGTGTTTGCTTCGTGCTCGACTCTACACGGCACTACCGTGCCCCCAGATAAGTATATAAAGAATAACAAATAACTCTAAGAAATAAATTAATATCCAGAGTAATTGATGAGTAGCTGTGTAGTGTCAGCTTGAATAGCACTACCCCATTTCTTCCGGTGAGTGTACGTAAGAGGCGACTAACGGTATTGGGGCTTTTAAGGGTTTTTGGGCGATGCGGTTGGAGACCCATCACCAACAACCTTTATTTTACCATTTTTTGCCGACTTATCATATAAAAGTAGCTGAGGAATTTCGAATTCCTTAGCTCTGGCTACCCCTTCTAGGGATTTATAGCCGTGAGAATATGTATGTATGTGTGTAATTGATGAGTCATTGTTTATTTAAGAGAATTGGCCAGTTCTTTTTAAATTTGAAAATTAACCATTAGTAATACAAAATATATATTCACATATGAACCACTACTATATCTGTGAAATGACACACAGTGAAATGTAATATTTATTCTTCCAGATATTTCGAAAAAATTATGTAAGTTAAAATATATGTAAAAATAATAAATAAAAAAATAAAAATAAAATAAAAATAAATTTATTTGCACAAAATAACAATTGAAACATCACCGGAGTCTTCCCAGGAAGTAATTAAAAAAAAAATACTTGTGTTGGGAATGACCCGCTTCTTTCCTTACTTATCTAACTTATATCTATACTCAAGCAAAATATTCTAAGGTTTAGTTAAACTAAGCTAAATATAAACTTATAAAAATAGGTTTTGATATGAGCTGACAGATTCAATACTGATTGATGTGTGTGTGTGTGTGTGAGTGTGGGTGTGGGTGTGTGTGTGTGTAAATGTGAAAAAAATAAATAAAATATTAAAATAAAATAATATAAAATAATATTAATAAATTAAATATGAAAATAAAATATAATAAGATTTTAAAAGATTGTCTATCATTAGGTTTGGATTTTATTTTAATCTTGTTAGTATTTCCTCAGTCTTATCGTAGGACAGCGTTTCAAGCCATTTAATTAAGATGAGTTTACATTTATATAATTTAATATGATATATTTGAAGGACAGAATTTAACTTATTATATATATAAGGGGCTTGACAGTGTATTTGGCGCTGGGCAAAAGTGGTACGAACTGTAGTTTGAGGGATAACCAGATCAGCCCTTCTTTTGTTATGTAAGGTCTCATCGAATTTTAAAGATTTATGAAAATTAAGTATTAAGTTCAGTATATAAAGTTTGCGCACTGACAGGAGGTTACATGTTTTATAGAGATTTTCTGTTGGGAAATGATAAGGTTTGAAATACATAACCTTTAAAAGCGATCTTTGTGCACGTTCTAAGTGAAGAAAGTGAGTTTTAGACGCACCTCCCCAGATTGGGATACAGTAAATGGTTATTGACTGTGCAAGGGCAATGTAAACTTTGTTTAAAAGAGTTGGTGACATGACATACCTAAGATTTTTAAATATCCATGTGAGTTATCTTAGTCTAGTCATGATTAATTCAAGATGAGGGTGCCAGCTCAATCTTTGATCAATTATAATGCCTAGATATTTAATAGAGGTACATTTTTGAATATGACTGCAGCTGCAGTTTGACATGTCGGAACAATAGCTATGAATTCTGATAGAGAAGTTTTCGTTTGGTTGGGAGTTAGAGTTAGGTGTAAAACACATATAATTGGTTTTGTTGACATTTAAAGTCAGTAAATTACTGTTTAGCCAGTTTGCTACTTTACTCAGGCCGGTTTCTGTCACTGTTTTTAGATCTTCCCACGATTTAGCTGAAAAAACAATAGCAGTATCGTCTGCATAGGAAAGGATCCTCCCCCCGACATTCTGCAAATTACACAATTCGTTTATATAAATAAGAAAAAGTGTTGGACCAAGGACGCTCCCCTGGGGCACGCCATAGTTTATATTTTCTCTTGTACTGATATATTTTTCTATTTTTACTTCTTGAGTTCGATTTTCAAGATAACTAGTTAATAAGGTAAGTGGTAAACCTCTTATTCCGTAACTTTCGAGACGACGGATAAGTAGGGGAATACATACGGTGTCAAAAGCTTTCTTGAGGTCTAGGAAGACTGTGAGACACTTATTACCATTTTCAAAATCTCTTACTATAATAGAAATTAATTGAGAGATTGCATCTAATGTTGAGATATTTTTCCTAAAACCAAACTGGAACTTAGATAGAATTTTGAATTTATTAAGGTAGTTTACAAGCCTAGAGTTAATTAATTTTTCAATGATCTTAGAAATAACAGTCAGTACAGATATAGGTCTATAGTTATTGACATCCTGCTTACTACCGCTCTTATAAACAGGTGTAATAACTGAGCGTTTAAAAGAATCAGGAAAGACACCATGTATTTAAGTTGATACAATAAAAAACTTTTCTTAAATATAATTATGTAGATTTGTATGATAGAGATATCAATCTGAGCTAAATAACATAAACGATATGAAATCTGATAAAAAAATGAGTTACTTCTTCTTCACGCTGATTTCTATCTCAATCATTACAGACTCACATCCTGCATATATTCTTAGAGTTTAGTCGCCTATATTTTCTTGGTATCATTTATCCTATAAGGTGGGATGGACAGACGGACGGGCCATTTCCTTCGCAGACGATTACTGCGGTTGAATCGCGCCGCTATTTATCATAGTGGCGGAAGAATTCACCGCCCGAACACCCTTTGATCGGTTTAGTGATGCACCTAGTCGATAATACATATCGACAAATCTTCTTTGTTGCAAGATGGTATTATTTTTGTTAGCTCAGTGGTGTCTCGTTAAAAGGACTGGATTTACTGTATGTTTAACCTTATTTATGTGAATCCTAGTTTAAGGATTGAAAGTTAAATCAAAACTTTAATTTAACATGTTATCTACTTTGAATTTCAGGATTATCTGCAGTGCTTGGCAACCATTCAGATATCAATCCTTTTGTCTGCGAAGTCTTTTAGTTAACATATTATAATTTTTTGTATTGTATTTGCTTGGCTAACATTTTTTACATTTAAAATGTTTTTGGTGGGATTTTATTTACTCAGCCCTGACTGTATTTTAGTTTGGTAAAGAGTTGATTTGTAACGTAAACATACATACATAAATTCACGGCTATAAATCTTAATAAGAAGTAGCCAGAGCTTCATAATTAGAAATTCGTTAGTTATTTGTGTGAGTTGATTGCAAAAATGATTGTATATATGTATTATATAAGATTGTCGGCTGTGGGTCTCCAGTTTTTCCGAATATGGGGAGACCTTAAAACTTGCGGAAAGATAAGAGCAATGACATACAAATATTTGTTTTTTCATTTGACATAACTTATGACCCTTTCTGGGATCATCCACAGCAACATCACCTTAGAAACTAAAGGTCCCAATACCCAAGTTATTGCTAGTCTCAACCGACACTACACATAAAAGTGTGTTAAGTTATATAACCTTGCAAAATGTTATCGATACCTATTAGCATATTACAATGATTCCCAACCCTATACACCACCGTTCCTCAACGTCACCATGACAGTGCAAAAAAGTGTCGGATGTTTGGCATAAACGGTATTAACGCAAATCTGCCACAGCCACGCCATATGCACACATTGTCATATCTGTCAATTCCGCGCGGCTCACTTAGCTGAAGATGTATGGCATACCAGCTCTAAGATATAGTGGCTTCATATTTTACGACAACAAAGCGATGTAAGTCGCAATGAATTATGCGAGTTATTGAAAAATGTGTGAGCTAGAATGGCTAACATAATAGTCTTAAGCGGCCATAAATGCTGGTTGGATGTAAAAGAAGTGTTGAAAATCTGTTTGAAAATTTTTGCTTTATTATTTACCAAAAATGTGTTCAATATCTAAGAATGTGAGCGTATTCTTCCGAATTTATTTTTACTTTCAAAGATGGTTAGATGTGTTTCTTTTGCAATATATTTTTAACAACCCTGTAGTAATAAGTCTACAAATAAAAATTATAAACATAATGAAATGCTGTGTAGTGTCGGCTTAGAATAGCACTACCCCATTTCTTCCGGTGGGTGTACGTCAGAGGCGACTAACAGTATTGGAGCTTTTTAAGGGATTTTTGGGCGATGCGGTTGGAGACCCATCACCAAAAACCTTTATTCTACCATCTTTTCCCCACTCAACTTTCAAAAGTGGCTGAGAAATTTCTAATTTCTCAGCTCTGGCTACCCCTTTTAGGGATTTATAGCCGTGAGTATATGTATGTATGTATGTAATGAAATAAAGGAGTAATCAAAGGCTTTGTAGTCAATGCGAAATAAGACGATTTGAATCAATTTAGTTCCAAGCCTAGTTATAACTTACCAACCTATACTTACGGCTACAAACTCAAAAACGTGTAGCCGGAACTTAAGAATCTCTAATGCCATAGATATTTGTGGTAGCTTAGAGAGGCAAAATATAAAATAAAATATGAATAAGTAAAAGGTTAGTGATAAGTCCCCAGGCCTATAAAACAACAATGACTTTAAAACTCTAAATCCAAAATATTTTCTATTGACACCTGCTAATAGAAATGGGTTCATGATATACTGAGCCGACAATGCGCAGCTAGTTTTAAGTTTTATTTAAAAGTATATTATATTTAAATATTTACACGATTTATCAACAATCTACAAGCACTTGCTAGATCCTTAATAACATTGTAACTTTTGGAATTTTTTATTTATATTTCAGGTTTAGCAGCTTAAAAGAATACTATTTCACGTCTCTTTAAGAATCAATAGCGTAAAAAACTTAAGATTCCGAAATGATATCGAAATCTTTAATCTTGTTGTGAAGAAAAAGAAATCGTTTGTGTGTGCAACACAGCTAAATTAAATAAAAAATAATAATATTATTAATAGCCGTGTAGTGAGTGGCTGAGAATGTTACTACCCCTTTTTACTCACGGGTGTCGTAAGAGGCGACTAAGGGTTTAAGGTTTTTTTAAGTGGTTTTTTCGGCGATGCGGTTGGAAACCCATCACCAACGATACTATTTTTCTACCATTTTGTTCCCTATCAGCTTCCAAATGTGGCTGAGGAGTATCTAGCTCTAAAGCTCTGGATTCCACTTTTTGTGATTTATAGCCGTGAGTATATGTAATTATGTATAATGTATGTATTTCATAAAATTTTAGCGGTGAAGGTGTAAACAGAAAGAGATAACACTACACTACGCGTGAGAAACTGGGGCCGATCACATCCATATTATAAAATTTCATTTCTTCCAAGGAAACAAAAGAAATCGCGTAATTTTGGAGTACAGAAATAAGGGCCAGTTTTTTCATCCGTGGTTAACTCAACAATTTGTTAAATATCGTAACTATTAGTTAGATATCAGCAAAATGCATTTTTTGACCCGTGGTTAGAGTAACTAATGGTCAAATATCGAACCAAAATGGATTTACGATTTAACTATTGGTTAGTCATTTAACTAAAGTCAATGTAACAAATGGTTATATTTTTAACTCCGGATCAAAAAACTGGCCCTAAGTAAACCTCAAATCCGTTTATAGAGCGGATCCAAACTTCGTCGCGTGTTGAAAAAAGGCAAAGTTGCACACATCTCAGCAAAGTTTCGCGCGTGTTGATTAAAATAACATTGTGCGAGCTTTTTTATGCCGCAACTTGGTTTTTTTCCGGAAAGTTTTCGTTCGTGTTGACACCCGCATGATAGTTTGGTATTGTGCGGAGAAGGTGTTTCGGAGCTTTTTACAAGATACGAACTTATTTATAAAACTCTGTAAACATATTATTATTTATTTCCAAACTATCTTGGTCGTGTGGTTTTGAATTTGATTTGTACTAAATTGCTATAATTCAAAGTTCGTGGATTTGGATATAATAAAGATGATGTTTTTCTTTTTATTTAGCCGTGTAGTGCCGGCTTACAATGTCGCTACCCCTTTCTACCCACGGGTGTCGTAAGAGGCGACTAAGGGTATTGGGGCTTTTATTAGATTTTTGGGCGATGCGGTTGGAGACCCATCACCAAAAACCTTTATTTTACCGCCTTTTCCCCACTCAACTTCCAAAAGTGGCTGAGGAATTTATAATTCCTTGGCTCTGGCTACCCCTACTAGAGAATTATAGCCGTGATTATATGTATGTATGTATGTTTTTCTTTTAGGATATGATAAAAATAAGGAGAGTTGAGTGACAACGCAAGAGAAGTTTTGACATCTTAAATGATACAATCGCTTGTAAGCATTTGGGGGCGTCTTAAGTGATTTTGGGTTATTTGTGTATGTTATTATCTTTTTAATAAAGGAACGGATGAACGTATGCATAACCAGCTGATCTGAAAGATATTATTTTAACGAATAATGAAAAAGTCGTACGTATTTTTATCCTAAAATAAGATTGTTAAGAAGCTGAAAACATGACAAATGAAATGGTACTGATATAATATATTGAATGAAATAAACCTGTGGTAAAATGTTAATTATTTCCAAGCTTATTGGTCAATGCAATAAATCACCTTTAGTCGGTAATACTAACTAATGTTTTGACCTATCAAATATCGTGTTGCAAAGTGTAAAAGTCTGTCAATGTCGTTAAAGAAGTTTCAGTAATAGTAGTTGTTTTTAAGTGATAAGATATTTCGAGTCCCTCGGGATGAGACGGGAATCCTACGAGATCACAACTTTACTCTAACTTCATTCTGTAATCACAAAATTTTAGAGTTTGGTGTCTGAAGCGTGACTTACGAAAACGTGTTATAACACAACACTATTTAAAGGATACAATAGAGTGTTGTTTATAAAGCTATGTAGTGTCGAGTTACAATATCATTAACGCATTGCTTACCGTGATCGTCCTAAGAGATGTCGTAGCGTATTGAGGCAGTTAAATCGATTGTAAGGTTTTTGTTAGTGTAAGTAATTTATTGTTTTACAATCTTTTTCCCATTCAACTTCCAATGTGGCTGAAAAATTTTTAATTCTGAAGATCTGGTTTCCGCTTTTTGGGATTTATGCTGTAATTATATGCACGTGTGAACTAACGGCGTGAGAATATGTATGTATGTATGTATGTGTGTATATTATCCAATATTCAATCGAGTATTAATCTATACTTATAATAAATCTGTAGAGAGGTCAATTCTGTACATTAAATATATATACATACATACATACATATACTCACGGCTATAAATCCCTAAAAGGGGTAGCCAGAGCTAAGGAATTAAAAATTCCTCCGCATTACATTAAATATATTTTCAAAATAACTATCAGGGGGTGATAAATAAGTGATCCATACTAATGCCAAAAATGCAATCAGCAAAAATGTTGTCTGTCTGTCTGTTGGTTTGTATGTTCCTTATGGAAACAAAAACTATTCGACGGATTTAACGAAACTTGGTAGAATTATTCTTCGTACTCCTGGGCAGGTTATAGTGTACTTTTTAGCAGAGTGGTGTAGGGGAATTTTAGGATATTTTGGGAAAACGGGGGATGTTACTCCATGTTTTAAGCTTCCGTCACGTGTGCAGCCTAAATGGTTATAGTTATGTAATGGTTAAAAATATTCTACATAAAATTGTGTTAAAAATATCCTTCAACAGCATTTGTCTATCTTTTATGGTTGACTCACAATAACACGTGTAACTCCTGATAGCTTAGCAGTTCGGAGCATTCTGATTATATTTGTTTACTATTACGTTTATAGTTTTTTCATTCATCTCTCATTTAAGAAAGTTTACATTATTACTTATTCAATAAAAAAAAACATAGAAATCGGTATAGAAACACCAAACTTATATATGAAATAAGCCATTGCGTCCTGTCGTCGCACGTGAATACTGAATCATGCTACGAGTATAAGGATCATTTTGGGTAATGGTAGCGCGCGCAAAATATAGTATGATGTATGCAAAGTTTGTAACTCTGATTGTTTGTTTGCATGGGTTTATTTTCATAGATACTGAACCGTTCATTAAAGCGCTTTTCATAGATACTGAACCGTTCATTAAAACGCTTTCACAACCACAAGGCTACACTACTCAGGAGTGCTAGAAGTTGCGCTAAATTTTACAAAGGTTGAGCAGTGATTGAAGAAACCTCAGATATTTTTAAAACTACGCTACCCGTGCGAAGCTGGACCGATCCATTAGTTCATAAAATAAATGGTGGCTAAAATACCCTTCATCTTATTTATTTTCTTCTTATTCCTTAGCTCTGGCTACCCCTTCTAGGGATTTATAGCCGTGAGTATATGAATGTATGTGTGTATCTTATTTTCCTATGAAACACAGTAAGAGAAAAGCCTGGGTCACTGGATTTATTACGATCTTGATAATTCATTATAATTTTTAAAATAGTTATTAATAAACAGCGATAGGCCCTAAAACTATCACGTGAGTTCGTTTTCCAAGCAAAAAGTACAACAGACAATGTCACGTGATGTTCAGAAGTAATAGTACCTCTTGTAGTAATTGAGTCTAAACTCATATACCTGATCAATTACTTATTTATCAGAGTCATCATCAAAGCCTGTTTTAAATATATTTTTACATTCTTAATTGTTGTTTTTTCATAAATTTCATTAGTATTTTTTTCTGTTTGTTTTTTATTTGCTGTAAACCATTAATTAAATGTAATTGATTAAATGTAAATGTCCGTAAAATACATAAGATTCGTAGATTCAAAATCTTTAGGAATTATTCTTATGTATATGCATATTACTTTTGTTCCACATATATCTAAAAATCAATACGGGACACAACAGATATGATGAAATTTATCCAAAGTGTCAATTGCAAATATTTTATCCATTGTGTACCACGTAGCAAATTATTTTTATCGTACTAAAGCAAACGTCTCGCCCGTTCGAGACAGGAGTCGTACCTGGGACTGCTGAATATTTGACGACGACACTACAAACACGTCACTGATGTTTTGACATCTTTGATAAGGTTACCGCGATATTATGTGCTGGAAAGGTAATGGAATAACAAATCGTGTGATGCCTTCAAGTGTTATTCTATCTATACTTCAAATTCTTACACGAAGAAACTATATTTATTTCATGACGTTGATTTTTTTCCATGTTGTCAGCATAACATACATACATACATAAACTTACGGCCATAAATAAAAAAGTAGAGTTGCCAGAGCTTCACAGCTAGAAACTCCTTAGCCACATTTGGAAGTTGGTAGGGAACAAAATGATAGAAATAAAGTTTCGTTGGTGATGGGGAGACCGCATCGCCCAAAAACCATTTTAAAAAGCCCCATACCCTTAGTCGCCTCTAACGACACCCGTGGGTAGAAAGGGGTAGTGACATTCTAAGCCGGCACTATACGGCAAGTATAACTACATAATAAAAGGCAAACGATCGCTACGGTATAACTACGAATATGGAATTTAAATCTTTTTGTTCATGAAAACCTCATGTGGGGATTATTACTACTAATTAAAGAATAAATAAAGTACAGTATAGTATATAAGTACTATACTTCCGAATTAGTAAAAATTCGGAGGTAGGAAACGCAAACACTGCTTAAACGTGTAAAAGAAATAAAGGATAGAAGAATTTCGCGCTGGCAGCCATTGACACGGTGGCTCAATTGGCAGAGCGTCGGGGCGTATACCCGAGGTCGCGGGTTCGATTCCCGCCTGTGTCGAAATTTTTCTTTCCTTTATTTAATCTTTATTTATTAGTACGGATATGTAGTCACATGATTTATAAGCTGTGTGGTCCAGGATTCATATTCTGTCATCGTTAATACCTCAACAAATCCTCCTCACAGAGATCACGTTATAACATAAAAGATACAAAGGTGTAGGGCCGATCAAGGGTTTTATTCGTTCTTCTGAAATTAGACACTACCCCTTACTTTGTGACATTCCTACCTGTGATATGGTTTTTGTATTGTAAACCTACACTACAAG
Source organism: Bedellia somnulentella (assembly GCA_963576735.1). Lineage (NCBI taxonomy): Eukaryota > Metazoa > Arthropoda > Insecta > Lepidoptera > Bedelliidae > Bedellia > Bedellia somnulentella. The sequence goes on along the minus strand of OY755175.1, from coordinate 323,628 downwards.
GTTTAATGCATCACGTTAGAAAATATAAGCTGAGAGGACAGAACACTCGACATTATTCATTGTTTCATGTTAAGTTAGGATAATTCTACCCAAATTTAAATAGTGGTTGGATCTAAAATACAATTAAATAAACCTTAAATAAGTTAAAGAAGGTGAAATCCAGCAAATGCAAACTATTTTGAAGGCAAGACCCTTTAGCTTGCATTGTCAATAAATACCAATTAAATTCATTTTATTTGCATGTCAATAGGATGTTACAAGGCGTCATGGCAAATATCGTTTAGTGGAAGACTAGAAGAGTAACCGAGGCACTCTATTTATTGTTCTGGACATCAAAAGTCAGATATTATGAAGATCCAAGTTTTGAAAGCAAAGACACTGCTCTCAAAGGTTGGTTAGGTGTGTTTTCGTTCTGGTGTTTTGTTTTTCCATTTATTTCTTCTAATATAGATTAAACAATATCCCTGCAAACCATAGTTTCTATTTGATACAATTTAGTAGCATATAAATCGTCATTTTAACGGTTTTCTCAACATTATTTTAACAGCAAGACGGGGCTAGTATATGTGATAAGTTTGCCTAGCTATTTACAACGTTCACCTGTCCCTTTGAAAGAGTTGCACTAATTTCCTTTCCACAGCGTCGGCCGTATCTCATATTTGCATCGTGTTTAGCGACCCTTGGACGCAGAAAAGAGTCAAAGAGAAGCTTATCTCGCTCTATTTGTACGTTTAACACGCTATCTTTATTCATGCAGTTTGCTTTACCGTCTAGTACGTAAGGTATGTATGAATGCACGGACAAGTATGCTGCATGGAGTAAATGTGCAGACATTACTTGGGCCCCTTTAATTTTGATCTCTAAAGATTTAATTCTGTATTGATCTTAGGAAAGATAGGATGTAATAACTCACTAGTAATAACTTAAACCAGTATTGGGGAACAGTGTGTTCGGGACCAGTCCTTGTGTATATGTAACGAGGCCAGTATTTCAAAAGAAACATACATAAATATACTCACGGCTATAAATCCCTAGAAGTGGTAGCCGGAGCTAAGGAATCAGCAATTCCACAGCCACTCTTGGAAGTTGCGCAGGATATAAATTGGTAAAATAAAGGTTGTTGGTGATGGATCTCCAGCTGGATCGCCCCAAAAATCCCATTAAAAAGCCCTAATACCCTTAGTCGCCTCTTACGTACAATTACGGGAAGAAATGGGGTAGTTCTATTTTAAGCCAACATTACACAACAAAATAAAGATCTGGCTGTTTATCGAATGTGCTATACAAACGTATAGGCTAAAACTCAATTTATTGGCAACGGTACTACTAACCGAACTATCCATAATGAATGTCACAACCAAGTCAATTTAGATTTCGATTGTACAATCACACAGAATATATGAAGACGAAGTTTTTCTTGTATTTTTTTATCTGTTACATATCATAGCAACCGGGATAGCCCAGTTAATAGAACAACGCTTAACATGCAAACGATGAAGGTTCAAATCCCGTATAGGGCCTACACCTATTTATCTTTTCCAAAGTCATATGTGTAGTTAATTTATTATTGTTAACGATGAGGAAAAACATCGTGAGGAAACCCACATCGCTAAGTTGTACTTAGTCACGTATCAGTATTTGTACAAAACTGCGACAGGCCTGCCCTCTATGACATGATTACACAGTCCAAGTAAAAAACGTGGATACTCTGAACACCAGGTGACAATGTCTCGTGATGTTCAGAAGTATTAATTAGTACCTCTGCCAACCCCTTCGGGGATATACGGCATGAACGTGAGTTTGACTTATGAGATTGTTTTCCAAATCATCAAGAGGATTTAAAATAGTATAGATTACATACATACATACATTCATATGCTCACGGCTATGAATCCCTAGAAGGGGTAGCTAGAGCTAAGGAATTAGAAATTCCTCAGCCACTTTTAGAAAGTTGCGTGGGGAAAAGATGGTAAAGTAAAGGTTGTTGGTGATGGGACTCCAACGTGTGCCTACACTCAGCGGGACCCCCTATCCTAAAACGATATGAGTATGTCTAGGATTTAGTTCCAAATTAGTTCTATCAAATGCAGTCAAAATTTGATTTTGTTCCGTCAAAATGGAAGAAGGGCGTTGGTTTTAATTCGACCTCCAGCCAGCGGGACACTTTTTATTTATAGGTCACAGGAACTTCAAATGAGTGTCAAACTTTAGTTCTACTTTCATTTATTCCGATCTTAGTAAAAACGGTGTTCTAGCGTAAATAATTACAAAAATAACAAGGTTCAAAAGAACCTCCAGCCAGCGGCCAACTTTTTTCAATGATGCTGTGGGAACCTAAAAGTTACATCAATCTCTTCCCTTTGTTTAGTTCTACTTGATTATCGGTTTTAAATGCTTCTATTTTATCTTTTAATAGTTAACAATGAAAAACAAAAACCTTCAAGTATGCTTTTTATTTATACAGTTAAAAACATATTTTCACAATTTAGTAATTATAGGTTTTCACTTTATAGTAATTATAGATTTTATTATAATTATTTACTGAAACAATCATAGACTTAAGTACATTACACAATGAGGAGTGATTTTCATTTACTTTTGGCTACTTTAGCTAAAATGTCATCATAACATAACCAAGACCCTTTTCAAAAGCTAAAGTAGCCAAAAGTAATTGAAAAATCACTCCTCATTGTGTAATGTACTTAAGTCTATGATTGTTTTAGTAAATAATTATAATAAAATCTATAATTACTATAAAGTGAAAATATATATTTAACTGTATAAATAAAAAGCATACTTGAAGGTTTTTGTTTTTCATTGTTAACTATTAAAAGATAAAATAGAAGCATTTAAAACCGATAATCGAGTAGAACTAAACAAAGGGAAGAGATTGATGTAACTTTTAGGTTCCCACTGAGTGTACTGCTGAGTGTAGGCACACCGGGACCCCCTATCCTAAAACGATATGAGTATGTCTAGGATTTAGTTCCAAATTAGTTCTATCAAATGCAGTCAAAATTTGATTTTGTTCCGTCAAAATGGAAGAAGGGCGTTGATTTTAATTCGACCTCCAGCCAGCGGGACACTTTTTATTTTTATAGGTCACAGGAATCTGAAATGGGTGTCAAACTTTAGTTCTACTTTCATTTATTCCGATCTAAGTGAAAACGGTGTTCTAGCGTAAATAATTACAAAAATAACAAGGTTCAAAAGAACCTCCAGCCAGCGGCCAACTTTTTTCAATGATGCTGTCGGAACCTAAAAGTTACATCAATCTCTTCCCTTTGTTTAGTTCTACTCGATACCTATAATTACTAAATTGTGAAAATATGTATTTCACTGTATAAATAAAAAGCATACTTGAAGGTTTCTGTTTTTCATTGTTAACTATTAAAAGATAATATAGAAGCATTTAAAACCGATAATCAAGTAGAACTAAACAAAGGGAAGAGATTGATGTAACTTTTAGGTTCCCACAGCATCATTGAAAAAAGTTGGCCGCTGGCTGGAGGTTCTTTTGAACCTTGTTATTTTTGTAAATTATTTACGCTAGAACACCGTTTTCACTTAGATCGGAATAAATGAAAGTAGAACTAAAGTTTGACACTCATTTGAAGTTCCTGTGACCTATAAATAAAAAGTGTCCCGCTGGCTGGAGGTCGAATTAAAACCAACGCCCTTCTTCCATTTTGACGGAACAAAATCAAATTTTGACTGCATTTGATAGAACTAATTTGGAACTAAATCCTAGAGATACTCATATCGTTTTAGGACAGGGGGTCCCGCTGAGTGTAGGCACACGGGGTCCCGCTGAGTGTAGGCACACGACTCCAACCGCATCGCCCAAAAATCCCTAAAAAGCCCCAATACCGTTAGTCGCCTCTTACGTACACCCATCGGTAGAAACGGGGTAGTGCTATTCTAAGCCGACACTACACATTTACATATAACATATTTAACTTAGAATGGCGCTAAAATGTCAAAATATTTAGAAGTATTAGTACCTCTGCCAACTATGGAGGTTTTATACGCCGTGAACGATAACGATGTATAGAGAGAAGATTCCCACTGAACTCCATGAATTGTCACTGGTACAATAGCTAATGACATTATTTACCTCTTAATGATTTTGAACTGACGAAAATTTCACAAGTACAAAACCATCTCTTCAGTGTGAAAACAGAGCCCCTCGAGGAGAACCGGGCCCTATGTGGAGAACCGGGCCCCTCGAGAAGAACCGAGCCCCTCGAAGAGCCTAGCCTACACTATCTAGCTAACCTGAAATCGATGTAATCAAAACCATACAAATAAAACCAGGTAAAAACTATTAAAACGTTTATTGAGACAGCACATCACATTGCAATTGCTGCAGACGGTTAACAAATCTTGGTGCAGCACGTGTATATGGTGATGCAGGGGCAGCCGCAGCACCCGCCGCCGCAGCAGCCGCCGCACGGTCCGCAGCCTCCACAAGGTCCGCAACACCTGGAAACAATACGAGAGAAATTATGTGATTTGTGACTTGCGATATGAAGGATGTTATTGTGTAAAGAAATTAGTATAAAAATTTAGGAAGGTGGTTAAATTTTAATCACAATTATTTGCATATTTTTTTTACACAAAGGGATAAAATTAAATAAATCTATTATATCGGCCATAATAGACAGTAGCGTATAACAGCGAATGTGTTGTGTGTTCCTATAGTTATATTATTGTAGAATGGAAGAAAACATGTATCAAGTGAACTGAGAGTTGATAATATTGCTATAACTACACTAAAAGTTATAAAAAGAAGGAGTTCTGGGGTAGGCAGACATACAAACCTATCTTTTCAATAATAAGCTTATTACTACTTCGTCGTCACAGCCCACATACGTCCCCACCAAGGGGCTCGAGCCTACCCTATATAGGGGATTTGGCCATAGTCCACCACGCTGGCCAATTGCGGGTTGGCAGACTAACTACTACTACCGTAATAGCCGGGACCTTACAAATTAAATTAGTAAGGTTTCCAACCCCCGGGAATCTAACCCGATACCTCCGTACTTGAAACGAAACGCTTAACCGCGAGACCACGGTGACAGTCACTACTTCAATACTATACTACTACTTCATACATGGCCTGATTAATTTCATTTATTTTCTGACAATGGTAATAAAAGACATATGCCAATATACTAATGTACTCCTAACCTCTGTACGTTGCGTGAATCGTTCAGAGAACCCACGTTTTGCTTGCAAAGTTCATTCACGACAAAGCAGGCCTGTCGCAATTTTCGTACGAATTCGCTATCACATGCTTCTAGCTTCGCAGTGTCTGCTTAGAATAGCACATATTTTGCCACAGGCGTTTGAATAGGCGACTAAGGGCTTTGGAGCGTTATTACAGGAAAACTATCCTATCACCCAATCTTCCTTTACCTATAACTGCCTGAGGAAAGTTCTGGTGGTTTGCCCCTTGCTAGAGGAGAGTATAAATATGTCTGTACACTTTCACATTACAAGCACAACAAAGCCAATGATTCCCCTTAGATGAAAACAATAAGAAGAAGATGCGGCAACCTCTGCCCGCGCGTGGTCCTACTAAACTGAGTACAATGTACTTGGTTTGCTTCAGTCGAGTTTAGTCCGCTACGATACTTCAAGTCGACGAGCTGACATAATCTTTGACATCTAAATTAAAATTTTCATACAATACGCGCTTAAAATGCCTGGCTGTGCCTTTATTCAGTGCACAAATCATTCAAGGCGTAAAAACAAATCACAGGGAATCACGTTTCATGCGTAAATACACCAAAAATATATTTACAAGCAAAATATTATTAACTTCGGCCATTTTATCCTTGAAATCTGACATGTTTAAGTGACAGAGACAGACTATACGAGCCCATCGCTCTATCTTTATCTTTGCGTCATGTCGTGTGTGTTCGTATCAGTTCGTATGCATGTAGTGCGGTGTTGTGATAAACCGATAAGTCCCATATTTAGTTGACAATTTGTACGCTCACGCCGCATCTTCTTCTTTTATTTTTATCTAAGTGATTCCCTACTATTTTTTCCCTTACCATTAACAACCAAAAAAATAACACATGAAAGAAAAGTCATGGTGTAGGCCCCGACTCAGAATTCGAACTTAGCTATTTTGCATAAGAAGCGTTGTCGGTCATTCTAGTACCTATCTAGCCATTATAGAATCTCATCTTTTTACATTCATTGAACCTATGGCCCATAGCACACGACGTATTTTATACGCGCCGACGACGCGCGTATTAGGAACGCGCGTTTTCGGCGCCGTTGGCGCTGATTGTTGCGTTTGCATTGATAATACAAGCGCGCGTATGAAGCGATGCAAACGCGCGTACAAAGGAGCGGAGTAGCTTTTTTTTTACTTTTTTTTTGTTTTAAAAGGAGTACTAAGGCCAACGTACGCAGTGTTGTCTCAACCGACGCCATTGTACAACTGAACAGAACAGTCTCTGATCAAAACGCAAAAGCTACAACGCGTCTGTATTGCTGTATCTGCGCGTATACGCGCAGTAGAGGCGCGTTTCACGATCGCCCCATGTGCTTAGAGTACAAGGTTGCGTTCAAATCTCGTATGAAGCGCGTATACGCGCGTCATCTGCGCGCCATGCGCGCGTATAAAAAACGTCGTGTGCTATGGGCCTATCACATGCAAATCTACACACAGTCCATGAAAATAACCACCCCATAAACGAAAATCACAATTCACAATATATATATTTATATAATATGCGCACCAAAATAGAAGTAACCCTTGTTTTATGAACCTATTTCTGTTAAGCTAAACAAATAAGATGCAGAAAAATATAAAAACGGGAGCGCTTAGATTAGAGCGGGAGATTACTACGAGAAATAACTAATAGAAATGTGAAATACTTACATGTTGAGATAATTTGAATGTTTTTAGAGTATTTTACACAATAAATATATTTTTAGTTATTTTAAGTTGTTCCACTTAGCATAGTTGTAGTTACAATGACCACAATATAATTTTCTTTCTAGAAGTTCTTTCTTCTTGACACATTCATATTTTCTTCTTTTTTGTGATTCTTATTAACCATAGAGTTTTTTTAAAAGAGGTTTAACAACTATGAAAAAAGTTTGTGATCTGCTGCTTTTTTCAGTCACTTGAGTTGGGGCGTATTTCTACCGCCCCCATCACCGACACGATATCGGGAACGGAATTACTTCCAGCCAAATTTTTTATAACGTCACGACATTGGTTTGTCCTCCGAGATCGATCCCCGTTGTTTAGTAGGTTCCAGGTGTCTGGCGTGGTAGTCACATTTTGACTGTAATAAAATTATGAATGATGATCAGAATGTTATGGTCACGAAAACCTCATATGAGGATTATTTATTAGTACGGATGATGAAGGAACATACTATACTTTCTATAACTTTGTTATAAAATAAGTATAGTAATTAAAGTAATTTTAAATTTTATACAATTAAGTTGTTTAACGATCATATACAATAAATAATACTTACGAGCTAAAATGTAAGGAGTTGCGGCGACCACGATAGCATAGTTAAGGCAGTGATATACACTTAGCGATTGATATATGAAATTTGACAGTGGTTTTATCATTTAACGATTTATCATGAACCCTGACTGCACGCATTACATAAAAACAAGCGATTGAGAGGCCTAGGACTTCGTTACACGTAATTTTTTGCTATATAATATTTTTCTGCTATTCCAATATATAAATAATATAATTCCATTTAAATAGGTGGAGGAATATTATGAACAGGAAAAAGTAACTTTCAGGGAAATATTAGGTTTATAAAATCGCACTCACTGGCGGTGAGCAGTGATTTTGCATTGTAATTTTACAAAGCTGGAGCGGATTCCTAGTCAAAGGTGAAAACATTATACACCGCTTACAGTATTCGTTCTAGAGTCACCTTGTTGGGCTGCTATTTTGTTTTTGACCCTTACTGTGTTATCATATCAATTAATTTTAGTTACAGCTATTATGTATGTAAGTACAACTTTGAGTGAACGACAGGGCAAACATTGAGACAAGTTGAAAAGTTGTATAACAAACTTTTTTCTGAAAACCTTTAATGTTTTCAAAAGATAAAAAAAAACATTACAACAAGTGTCCATGCTGTAGCAAGATGATGAAACAATACCTTTTCTAAAGTTTATGATGCTTTTTCATATATGTATAAATAAATAGATCCGATACAAACTTGCTAGGGACTTGCAATCACAAACCGAAAACTTCAGATCTTGCTTTACTTAAAAAAGTCCATTTACATACATACACACATATACTCACGCCATTAGTTCCCATTGTAGTAGGCAGAGACTATTGATCGCCACTTCGTACGATCCTGACAAACCTCTGTAGCTTCGTTTACATCCATCAATATTTTCATGCATGCTCTTTTATTCTTCATACTTCGGACGCCAGTCTTAGTAATAACGTTTTAAACAATTGAGCATGAAATAAATTTAATGTAGATGTTTTTTTTGGTAAAAACTGATCATAAGATCTTGTAATTATTTTTAAAGATAAAATTAATAATTTAATATGCAGTTCTAGCAAGTAATTGTAAGAGTAATATCAATCACAGAATGTAATTGGTGATTCCAACGATCTTTTTAAATCAACGATCTAGTTATTTTTGACAAAAACTGTTTTGAGAATATTTCTACAACATTTATTATTATTCTGTCAAAGAAATTCAAAATTTTAAATAAAGAAGAATTTCAAAAAAGAACAATTCTATTTCGAGTCAACCGAGTTGATTTAAGAATTAAAAATTCTTAGTAGGGCATAAAGTAATCAACTCTCATCAAGTAAACTACTATAAAAACATAACATTTAATCAAAATCCATAAAAATCAAATCAACATGTAAGTTTTGTTCTTGTAATCTTTTTATTCTCTTGTTCCTTCTGATTTTCGACATTTTGCAGCGCGAATTAAAATAGTGTCTCAATATGTAAAATTGTGGTGTGCGCTAGCATAGTAAGTTTTTTTATTCTTACCTTGTTTTCTTTGTTGCCAGGTGTTGCGGACCTTGTGGAGGCTGTGGACCCTGCGGCGGCTGCTGCGGCGGTTGCTGTCCGTGCATCACGATCTACACTTGTTGCACCAAGATCTGTTGATCCCGTCCCTCGCGCCTACGATGGCCGTGTTAGTGCGTAGTGCTGTCCAGTTTTGTAATGTAATAAATGTGAAAATGTGATTTTATCGTTTAATTTTGTGCTCCATTTGTATTACAACCCATATAAAGTGCCTTTCATGGGAGGCCTGATCTCTGGTATCTCATGGTGGCGGTTGTTTTTTCTATATGCCTCACAACTGCCCTAGGGTGTCTACGCGGTAAGGGTGAACACACAAGCATTTTGTGTAGAAGCCCTTGCTTCCAAAGATCATTTATGTTTTTTTTTGCATCCAGTTTACATAACTATATAGGCCTGCCCCTATCACGTTAGTACACTGTCCAAGCAAAACGGGTACTCTGACTGAACACTAGATGACAATGTCACGTGATGTTCAGAAGTATTAGTACCTCTGCCAACCTCTTCGGGGATATACGGCGTGAACGTTTGAGTTTACATACAAAATACTGAAACACTACCTCACCTTCTTTCTTTTTATGTTTGTGGGTCTTGTAAGAGGTGACGGGTGTTAAGGCCGCCTACGCACTGGCGACCATGGTCGCCGCGATCTGGCCGATTACATAGAACGGTGGCCGCTGGTCGCTGGCCGCTAAGTGCGTAGGGGCTATATAGCGATTGCTATAAAAGTCCAGAATTCACTGGCCGCCACGGCTTAGTGTGCCTACACTCAGCGTGTAGTATACTTAATTCATAGTATAATTAATTATAAAAGGCGTAACTGATATTCGCAAATTATCTTGTCATTAATTTTCACACTTCAAATTCAACATAACATAACATAAACGTTCACGCCGGATATCCCCGAAGGGGTTGGCAGAGGTACTAATACTTCTGAACATCACGTCACTTTGTCACCTGGTGTTCAGAGTACCCACGTTTTGCATGGACAGTGTACTCACGTGATAGGGGGCAGGCCTATCGCCGTTTTGTACGAATACACTGTCACATGACTAAGTACAACTCAGCCATGTGGGTTTCCTCACGATGTTTTCCCTCACCGTTAACAACCATGATAAATTAACAACACACATGTCTTTAGAAAAGACAAATTGGTGTAGGCCCGACCCAGGATTTGAACACTAGTCGTTTGCACGATAACCGAGTGTTCTACCCACTGGGCTATCACGGTTGCAATTCAAGTGCCAAGAAATTTATTTATAAAAGTTTAAATATCATTGGGTGAATAAAGTTTACTATAAGTGCATTTAAAGCACCTAGGTGAATTAGGTGAATAAAGTTTATTTCTTGTATACTTAATGCACCTAGGTGAATAAAATTTATGAATAGTATATGTAATTCACCTAGGTGAATTAACTCAGGTGAATTAAGTATACTACACGACACTCAGCGGGACCCCCTATCCTAAAACGATATGAGTATGTCTAGGATTTAGTTCCAAATTAGTTCTATCAAATGCAGTCAAAATTTGATTTTGTTCCGTCAAAATGGAAGAAGGGCGTTGGTTTTAATTCGACCTCCAGCCAGCGGGACACTTTTTATTTATAGGTCACAGGAACTTCAAATGAGTGTCAAACTTTAGTTCTACTTTCATTTATTCCGATCTAAGTGAAAACGGTGTTCTAGCGTAAATAATTTAAAAAATAACAAGGTTCAAAAGAACCTCCAGCCAGCGGCCAACTTTTTTCAATGATGCTGTGGGAACCTAAAAGTTACATCAATCTCTTCCCTTTGTTTAGTTCTACTATAACCTATAATTACTAAATTGTGAAAATATGTATTTTACTGTATAAATAAAAAGCATACTTGAAGGTTTTTGTTTTTCATTGTTAACTATTAAAAGATAAAATAGAAGCATTTAAAACCGATAATCGAGTAGAACTAAACAAAGGGAAGAGATTGATGTAACTTTTAGGTTCCCACAGCATCATTGAAAAAAGTTGGCCGCTGGCTGGAGGTTCTTTAAAACCTTGTTATTTTTGTAATTATTTACGCTAGAAAACCGTTTTCACTTAGATCGGAATAAATGAAAGTAGAACTAAAGTTTGACACTCATTTGAAGTTCCTGTGACCTATAAATAAAAAGTGTCCCGCTGGCTGGAGGTCGAATTAAAACCAACGCCCTTCTTCCATTTTGACGGAACAAAATCAAATTTTGACTGCATTTGATAGAACTAATTTGGAACTAAATCCTAGACATACTCATATCGTTTTAGGATAGGGGGTCCCGCTGAGTGTAGGCACACCACGGCTTATTCCGTTTATCCACCCTAAAAAATCCTCCCTAAGTCGGATATTCGGAAACGCATGTCCGATTATCCACCCTGAACGGGGTGGATAATCGGAATTCATAATAAAATGTTTCTTCCGATTTTCTACCCTGCCTACGTACAGTCATTTACAGAAACATTCACAAAACAAACCCGGTCCAAGAAACATCGTGAACATTAAAATACTAAGATATACAGACCTACTTTCCTACTTACCTTTTTGTTTGAGCTAAAAATAGTTTTAGTTTTTTTAGTTTTTTTTCTGTTATTGTGTGTCAGTGGTGAAAAGACCCTAAGTTTTAATTTTGTTATTTTTTGTTACGAGTTTCTTTCTTGTTATGGTTTCATTTGTCACAACAGTCAATTTAAATGGTTTTCACCCAAATCTACAGGTGCTTACCTGCAATTTAGATTTTAAGATTACTTACGTTATTCGTTTAACAATAAATATTAAATTAAAACTTTCCACCAGGATAATTTTATTCAGACTGTAAGTAGGAAAGTAGGTATGTATATCTTTGTTGAAGTTTCTTAGACCAGGTTGTGAGTATGTTTCTGTGAATGACTGTACTTGGGGTAAAAAATCGGAAGAAACATTTTATTATGAATTCCGATTATCCACCCCGTTCAGGGTGGATAATCGGACATGCGTTTCCGAATATCTGACTTAGGGAGGAATTTTTAGGGTGGATAAACGGAATAAGCCGCCGCCACGGCCAGGTCGCGGCGACCATGGTCGCCAGTGCGTAGGCGGCCTAAGGCTTTTTTTAAGTGATTGTTCTAGAGAATCGGAGGTAGCGAGGGTCCTAAACTCCTATGGAGATATTTAGCTTGAATGCAAACTTGCAAAATATTATCGATATTTTAAAATATTAACATAAAAACATAAACGTTCACGCCGTTTATCCCCGAAGGGGTTGGCAGAGGTACCAATACTCCTGAACTCACATGGCAAGCGTAAAATATTATTCGGTCTTGATAACAGGTAGATTTGATACTGATGTTTATTTGGGGTTGAGAAGTAACTCCTGGTAGACATATTAACTCTGTTAACTGTCCATGCATTACATGAAACGCACTAAAAAGCTGGCTTGATGCGCCCGTGCATGACAAATAAAAGCACCAGTGTATTTATCTAGATTCTGGGAATGATTATGGGGGGAGATCTAGTGCTGGGAAAGTAAAATAGCTATGAGACAGATGAGAGTATTAATAGGTCAATAAATAGGTCCACGAGGAATAAAATCAGAGTAAATTCAATTCATACGTCCATTCTTAGCTAAATAGGGTATGCTAGTACTTGTTTTGGAATATCGGATAATAGAGGAAAATAGTAGAAAATAGTATATATATATATATATATATAGGATTTTGTGAAATGAATGTCTTATTTAAACTCATGGTCCATCTATTATTATTTTTAACTACAGCGGATTCCATTGACATTTTAGGCAATTGTCTATTGAATTTTATATTTGAATATCAATAATAGCACATCAATATGTTCTATTTACGATACTTGAAGATATACTCATATGGTAATGCAGCCGGCATGAGTCTAGATATTTTGCAATAATTCCTCTAGTTTTTGCCATTATTTTTAATTCAACTAAACCAAGACAAAGGAACAATACCCACAAAGCTATTAAAAGCTTAATAATACCCTAAGGATACAGGACGCTTTCAGTTTTTAGCTATTACTTCAGTAATTTTTCCCGCCGACCTGGTTGACTTGTAAAATAAGTCAAATGCCAATCACAATGCTCACATCGCATTCTACACAACAACAAAAAAAGAAAGAAGAGTTAATAAATCATAATTAAGGAAACATCCACCCGTTTCTGATTTAATCGTTGTTAAAAGCATTCCCGAACACAACCTGAAACAACCTTCGGTATGCATCACCCCACGACAAATTGCCGCGTCGTCGCATGCAAAAGAGCTTTCCAAACGGCAGCTGAACAAGAAACACACATTAAATTTCATTGTCGTTACTTTACATAATGTTTTATTGTCATTCCTGAAACACTTTCAGATTGCGTCTAACCGGTCGCGAGGCTGATCTTTGACGTGAGCTTGCGCGGGAAGTCAACTCGGTATCGGTAGTACGCGCCGCGGCTTGCACGAGGGTGGCCGTGTCTCCGTCTCGGGGCATACGATCGTACTCGCTCGTGTGAACAGTGATTATAAAAATATATAAAGCTAAATAATACAGCAGTGCTCGTGTCGATAGTGAGTGTCGTTCAAACTATTTAATTAATTTTAAATCGTGGTGCACAATCGATTTCGGTCTAATCGAATCTGGGATCAACACATGTGTGCCGTTTATTGGTTTGTATTTTTTATATTTTTTTCAGTTTAGCATTTATGTTCACATTTAATTGAATAGCTGTGTAGAGAAAAAATCCCAATCTCGATTGATGTGTATTTTTATGAAAGTTGGGCCCACGTCGGGCGCCACTATATTTCTTGGCTCGCAAAAAAGTCATTACGTAAAACTGAAGCGAATCTCTCGACACAGAAGCCGAAGCTCGTATCATCTCAATAACCTTGATGTTATGACATGCGAGTAAATCTCTATGTATCTTTTAAGTTAGGCCTATACAATAAATATAACTTTCTATATCGCGAAACAGGATGTACTATATGTCCTTTTCTGTACAATTAAAATAATTACAAAATAAATCTAAAAAGTACTGCAATTTTCTGTCTATATTAAAAGCCTATACAAAAAACTGATATGCATACAAACTTCACATTCAAATTTCTTTTTGATGATTAAATAAATAATGACTTAACTATCACTTACTATCAACACCATTTTTTTAACCAAAACGTAATTAACGTAGAAATCATCTACTTACCGAAGTTGAAAATTTAAGTTCTCATAACTTAAAACTGTCTTCTGGGCATTAAAAACGAATGTAGGCAGTAAAGGCACTATTATTATATACATTAAATGAACTGAAGACTGCCAGTTGAATAAATTAACTTGTGGGGTTTCTCGAAAACGATTTGAGCAATTAGTAATTTAAACAAATGAAAGTTACTTGAATTGCTGCTTACCCTAAATAAATATAATTTGACATGAAAGGATAAATAAATAAAAATGGAATCATCGCCTACAATTTGAACGTTTGAGAAACCATAGTTATCTGTCGACACAAATAAAGGTCTTTTTCAATCTCTCAATTATTACAACGGTTTTTCGTCTACCTATACTTATGGCTTTGAAATCTAATAAAGGAAGGTAGAGCTTAAGTAATATAACTTATTCAGCCACTTTCAGAAGTTGCGTTGTAACAGATTGTAAACGGATGGTTTTTTATGGGTCACCACTCCTACCACATCACCAAACAATGACTTTTACAACCCTGAAACCCTAAGTCACTTTTAGGGACCAGTACAAGTATAAATGGCTTAGTGCTATTCCTCACCGATACTACTCACCCAGCTGAGTTAGTTTGTTAGTAAGTGAGTAGTTATAGTAAAAACATTTAACAATAAACCATAAATTAAAAAAATTAAACTAGTCTGTAATAATACCAAAATTGGTACTGCAGCATAAACATGTTAATATAGCAAGCAATATACCTAATTTAATGTTGAATGTAGAGTGGCTTTAAGCTGCTAATAAAATACAAAGTCGGAGTATTCAATTGACATTGTCAGCGGCTACATAATTTCAAGTATGACAGCGCAATATAAAGTATGAAGAGCGATCACAGCTCGTTTACACCAACTATCCACAAACACTTAACCATAATGAATAAGGGTATGAACAGACGCATTCTTGTGAAACGGGCTCACTTAGCAACCGTGATTCGGCAATATTTTGAAAGCTGCCTTTACCCAAATATTTGTAAGACTGGGGCACGTTATACACTGCTCGGTAAAATGGTTAATATTTTACATAACACAGTACCACATATACGTTTTTTAGATATAAGTGGTAAAGCAGCTGTGTAGTGTTGGCTTAGAATAGCACTACCCCATTTCTTCCGGTGGGTGTACGTAAGAGGTGACTAACGGTATTGGGGCTTTTAAGGGATTTTTGGGCGATGCGGTTGGAGACCCATCACCAACAACCTTTATTTTTACCATCTTTTCCCCACTATCATTCCAAAAGTGGCTGAGGAATTTCTAATTCCTTAGCTCTGGCTACCCCTTCTAGGGATTTACAGCCGTGAGTATATGTTTATGTTATGTTATGGTAAAACATATCAATGTTTTATACAACTAAATATGCACTTGAATTATCAAAGTTAGTTAATTTAATCAACATGTTATTTCACTCTTCTAGCAACCCTGAAAAGAAAATTGAACAAATGATGACAGCAGACAGACACCATAGTAAAATCCCGTTTGCAGAAATAAACCCATTTATTTTGCATTTTCTTGTAAGATGTTTTTATTTTCGACTAAAAAACTGCACTATCATGCCATTACCATTGTAAGCATCGATCTGTAGCAGTGTTTTTAAACGTACTTATGACGTACATATAAAAGCTCTAGACTACTTGGTTAACGTGTGACACCGATAATAAAAGATAGGACACAGACAGATGCAATAAGTGAATGATTTTCAGTGAAACCATATCGAGTGAGCATACGTAATATATTTTAATAAGTACAAAACATTCTAGTGAATGTTAAGAGTTCATTGTCGCTTCTTCTTTTTATATACACCTTCCGAATCAACGGTAGAGTGATATTAGTTTTTAATTTTGACGTTCAAAAAGTATACGATACCGTCGTCCTGAAACAATTTTTACAGATATTTGGATGGAAGCCTTAAAATTTACCTTTACAATACGCAAACCTTCATAGTTAATGTAGTAGTACTAAGCATATTCTTCAAGGAATATGATGTTTAAGATATTAATATCAATGTTTCCTTTCAGCAAACAATTTCATGGTCTAAGTAAATTTATATTAATTTAAAATTTGATGCATGTTATTTTTTATTTAATTATATTTTTAACGTTCGTCATTTATAGCAAGCGCAGATAATATAACATATATACTTAATCAAAAAATTTGGATACTATAAACAGTGGAAAACTATAACTTCTAACTGCATTTACCCAAGAATCTGATAAAAACGTTAAGTAACATCAAAGTTATAAAAATGATTCAAAACAACGAAAGCCAGACCTAGCGAAGAAATATAAGAACCTTACACACCAAGTTTAAGAAGCGCGCCGTCGCGTCGACGCACGTTTCAAAAACCGTCATGTGTAAAGATCCTTAGTGCTTGTAATTAAGTACATCTGTATTAAGAAAGAATAAATCTTCACTACATCGTGACCCTAACAACAATATAAACTTCCCTTCCGTGCCCAATTCAGCACAGGAACGTTTTCCTAATAAAATATTAAGAGGGCAATACACATAATTGTTGTTAAATAACATGCAATGTGTCTTGCGAACGCACGAGCGTATCTTAATGAAATCAATCCATCTTAATACGGCCCCGTCTCGCCGCGCCGGCTCGGAGGCTCCTTGGAGAAACAGAGCGATAGGCTGTGTTGCTAAGTGCGTGTAGTACTCTAGTTTATGTATTAGAAGTTAATTTGGAGATGGTTTGGACTTTTGAAAGTAAATTATGCGGAATATTGAAATTATATTAAATTTTTGTTACAACAAAAAGCATATAATCACGGCTATGAATTCCTAGAAGGGGAAGCAAAGCTTCAGAGTTGGAAATCCCTCAGCAATTTTGCAAATTGAGTTAAGAGAAGATTGAAAAAAAGAATGGTTCTTGTGAAGGGTCTCTTTGAATTTTAATTATTATTTTTTAGTAAAATATAGGGTTTAACATTATTTTTTTTATAATTATAGTATGTTTTGACCTTCAATTAATATGTAGACATTTTGTCTGTAACAAGTAGTAAACATACAATTAATATAAAAAACAATCACGAAAATAAATATTTTAGTTTAAATGAAGATTCTGAGAATTTTTTTATATTTTTTTCTAGATATTTTACAATTTATTTTAATCTAAAACTTCTTGTTTTCTTTTGTAATCTTAATTAAATTACTACTAAAGAAGGTGAATAAATTCAATTTCAGTTCACTAGATATATGAACTTCAAACTCAACACTACATAAAATTCTAAGCTTTATACTGCCTAAACATTCTGCCAAGTATGCTGAGCTCGTATGGTACAAACATGCTTTACGTGATACACAGATAAAAGTATTAGCTTTTTGGGTTGACATCAAAAATATTTTATTTAAAAAGGTATTAGAAAACCGAACGTAAGAAGTCCAACGGGCCCTATTACGAGTGTCACGCGAAACCTTTCGAATGATTTACTGCCGCCCGACCTTCGCCTTTAACGCTTTAAAAGCCATTACATAGATGACAAGATGCCATAATTTGTTTCTTATGTCTTGTTTGGGAGTTCAAATTATTTGGTGTCATCATTAATGGTTTTATGTGACACATTGTCGCACACACCACGTTATAATGAAAAGCTCAATCGTTTTGAACATTTAACATATGTGTTTGCAACAGATTGCTGTTATTAAATTGAAATGAGCATTATTTCATTTACACGTACATACTTTAGACTGTGATTTTTAAAGGCCTGGCCTACTAAGGCCAGTGATTTGGATTATCAGCTTTTCAGTTGTAGAAAATCATATGAAAAAGTTCTTTATAAATAAGTTTGAATCGTACTTTTTGAAGCAAAAACACAAAAAGAAATTATCCCTAACTTATTTTTAGATATTGACTTAGCTCATACATTCACGGCGTATAGCCCCAATATAGATTCTGATACACTGTCACAAGACTCGGTTAAACTTAGCCTAGTGGGTTTGCTCTCAATGTTTTCCCTCAACGTTAAAACCATGATAAAAAAGGTACACATATGGCATCGAAAAGGCACATTATTGTAGGTCCGATACATTATTTGAATCCACACCTCTCTGCATGATATACGGTTCTTCACCACATATAACTTTCACGGTTTTTCTCGAACATGAAATGACAAGTGACTAAACCGTCAACCACAACCTTGTGTTTTCCATATGCACTTATGCACATATTTCTTACGGATATCATGAAGAAAAAAAAATATATATATTTATTGGAATTATACAATAGTTTATAACAACATGTGCACGAATACCACTGCATTAGTTAGAAAACTGTGTCGCAGCAGTAAACGAAGAAGGGATAGGCGGAGCTTCAGATCCAATTATTCTTCAGTTACTTCTTGGAAGCATGTTGTGCATTAATGGAAATATACAGCATACACTTAAAAGACGCAGATCACCTCAAAGTTTCTACGGAAAAAGATGACGTAGCTAAACAGAAACTACAAAAATATGTCACTCAAAAAGGTTATGAATCGCTGTGCTATGAAACAAAACCAAAGTTCCATTCGCTCAAATCCGAGCAGTTCCGAGCTGTAGCGGCCCGTCCGAGCCGACTATTACGCAGCAATCCTGGATAGACGTGATACGAATCCTGACAGCAGCCGAACCTATGGGATATTGATAATTTCATGATGTATTTATGGGACTTACATCGGTTCGAGCAGCAGCCGGCCCTGTTTTGGAAAACCTTTTCTTTTATTTTCGGCTTTACGCTACTGTATTTTTTCATGAATGTCGATTGTTATTAAGGATGTTTTGTTCGACATTGTTATTGTTAAAATATATAAGAGATAAATGTTATAAAGATACATAACATAACATAACCGTTTACTCTGAATATCCCCAAAGGGGTTGGCAGAGGTACTAATACTTTACGAGACTTTGTCACCTGGGGCTCAGGGTACCCACGTTTTGCATGGACATGGACAGTGTACTCACGTGGTAGGGAGCAGGCCTATCTCCGTTTTGTACGAATACATTGTCACATGACTAAGTACAACTCAGCCATGTGGGTTTCCTCATGATATTTTCCCTCACCGTTAACAACCATGATAAATTAACTACACATATGTCTAATAAATAAAGGAAAGAAAAATTACTAATAAATAAAGAATAAATAATTTTTCCTTTATTTATTTTTTATTCATTAGTAATAATTCCCACATGAGGTTTTCATGAACAAAAACATTCAAATCACACATATGTCTTTAGAATAGACAAAGTAGGCCCGACCCGGTATTTGAACGCTAGTCGTTTGCACGATAATCGGTGTTCTAACCATTGAGCTATCACGGTTATAAAGATACGTTGTAAGAATAGTACCCCTCATTTCTTAATCGTCAGAGAAGAGTAAGGGTATTGAGGCTTTTAAGTTGTTTCTGGGCGATGTGTTTGGCGACAACATTTACTTTATAATCTTTTCCCTTCAACAACTTTAGGAAGTGGATTTCTAATTCTAAGGCTCTGGGATTAATCCCATTTAGAGATTTATAGCCATGAGTATTTAAATTAACGGTTTTATATTACATAACATACGATTTAACAATTTATAAATTACATACATACATAGATACATATACTCACGGCTATAAGTCCCTTGCCAGAGCTAGGGAATGAGACATTCCTCAGCCACCTTTGGAAGTTGCGTGGGGAAAAGATGGTGAAATAAAGTGAGTTGGTGATGGGTCTCCAACCGCATCGCCCAAAAATCCCTTAAAAGCCCCAATACCGTTAGTCGCCTCTTACGTACACCCACCGGAAGAAATGTGGTAGTGCTTTTCTAAGCCGACACTACACCGCAAATTTATAAATTGTTACCAAAAACGATTAGATGCCTAGATATCAGCTTTTAATAATAATAAAAGCTATGTTGTTGTAAGAGGCGACTTAAGAGTATAGACCATTTTTAAGTGGTTGCAAGGCGATGTGGCTAGAATTCCATTACCAACGATACTTTGACTTGACGCATTGGCGGGCCACTAGTTTAATTTAATTTGGATAGGCTTTCTGAGTTTTTTTAGGGTAACTTAGTAGTCATAATATGTGATCCGTCAAGTTACTCAAATATAATAGTAACAGTTCCATATTTATGAACATAAAAGTTACAACACAAATTTATAGCTTAATTTACGTGTACGTTGCTGTTTTCCAATGAATCGTAAAACAAAAGCATTTTAGCAGCCATTATTAAAAGCAGTATAAGTAGTAAAGTATACTTTTTAATGACATCATAATTAATACTAAACATGACCAACAAAGTACTTATTTGAGTATAAAACGGACACGGCCCTTGCAATGCGGTTTATAAGTCATGGGAGCACTGACCTGCAATAATTGGGTTGATTTTCACTTGCTTATGTGGCATGCAGCTTTAGCTATATTTGTACATACATATACTCATATACTCACGGCTATAAATCCCTTAACGGGGTAGCCAGAGATTTGGAATGAAAAATTCCTCAGCCACTTTTGGAAGTTGATTGGGGGAAAAATGGTAATAATAAATGTTATTGGTGACGGGTCTCCAACCACATCGCCCAAAAATCACCTAATAAGCCCCTATACCCTTAGTCGCCTCTTACGATCACCCACGCGTAGAAATGGGGTAGTGTTATTCTAATCCGACACAACACGGCTAAGCTATATAATATACTATATATATATATATATATATATATATATATATATATATATATATAATAAGCTATACTTGTATAGATTTAATTTATCTACTGTATCTATTTATATATACATACATATATATACTCACGGCTATATATCCCTGAAAGGAGTAGCCAGAGCTTCAGAATAAGAAAACCTAATCTAATGTATCTGTTTAAAAATATAAGGTATTTTAGTCCTTTGAAAACATCTTTTACTTTTAATATTTTTCATTGTATTGTTAAAATTTGTAACTTCGAATGTTTTCATTGCCATAGGTGTGGTTCATTAGTCGGCAAACCCTACACTTCGGAAAACCGTAAGGGCCGGCGCTGACTGCCGGCATGGCATGGCAAAGGATTTCGGTACAGATATAGCATTTTTAATCTTATTACCACGAGTATAGAATTCATTTTACTTTATTTTGACAGAACGATGCCGACGTGCTGTCCTACCGCGGCCTCCCTCGGCATCGTTGTGTCAAAATGAATTCTATACGGATGGTAATAAGATTAAAAATGCTATATCTGTACCGAAATCCTTTGCCATGCCATGCCGGCAGTCAGCGCCGGCCCTTAGAAACTTGTTTGCGTCATACTCATACTTAGTTGCACAATGTTCCAGTGCGTGAGGATGGCTGGTTTTTGAGGATAAGGCTTGCTACTAACCTTTACATCTCCCATTTTAAGCTTAAAGCTACGTTGAAAACAAAAATAAAACTTAGTTGAAGCGGGTAAAACTTGTTTTTAGGAATATATTAACCTTACCGGGTCTGTAATTGTGTACATACATACATACATATACTCACGGCTATATTTCCCTAGAAGTGGTAGCCAGAGCTAAGGAATTATAAATTTCTCAGCCACTTTTGGAAGTTGAGTGGGGAAAAGATGGTAAAAATAAAGGTTTTTGGTGATGGGTCTCCAACCGCATCGCCCAAAAATCCAATAAAAAGCCCCAATACCCTTAGTCGCCTCTTACGACACCCTTGGGTAGAAAGGGGTAGCGACATTCTAAGCCGGCACTACACGGCAATTGTGTACTGGCTGTTTTACACAACTATAATTCTAACCTAATTTACAACAAATAAAATGATTAATCATATCAAGCAGCTAGACGCCAGCATTAGCTCTTGAAAACTAGCTTTAATATCGAAATCCATTAAGTTAACGCCATTTCATTGTCTGATTCAAGAATTGCGTGTACCGTGTCTTAGTGTTAACAAGGTAATTTCGCTTGAAAGCCTTCTTAAAAAGTTTAACAAAAATCAATAGCCCTAACTTGACACTATAATAAAGGATAAACAAAAAAAATTAGCTTATCACCACGCTAAAGTACTTAGATTGTGAATCTCTTGGCTTTGAATCACAAATAATTTACATGTATTTAAAGACAAAATGAGTAAGCATATACAAGAATGCACACAACCATATACTCACGGCTATGAATCCCTAGAAGGGGTAGCCAGAGCTAAGGAATAAAAATACCTCAGGCATTTTGCAAAATTGAGAAGGGAAAAGATGGTAAAAACAAAGGTCGTTGGTGATGGGTCTCCAACCGCATCGCCCAAGAATCCCTTAAAAACTCCAATACCGTCACCTCTTACGTACACCCCGGAAGAATGATATGATACAAGAATTTAAACAAGAATACAAGAATATTTTGATTAGGGTTGATTATATTTAAATAATATTTAATGTGTTCATTGAGGAAAGTATTTGAAGTCAGGAGTGGAAAGTAGCATTTAGAAAGAGATGGATGAATTTTTAATCGGTTGAGAATGTACGAAGTCGCTATCGGTGTTATCTGTCTACCCTAACGGGTATGAATATTTTCAATGTAATTTACGTATGTATGTGGAAATTTAAAATTAAAGGCCACTCTTTTTATGAAACTCACATAACCTTTTATAAAATTGTAATTCCAAAAAGGTCGAATACTAAACTTAAAACTCAACATCATTTGTTTTCGAGCCAAACTTTGAATTAACCTTCAAAACCTATTTTGCGATTCGAAACATGTTTCTTTATGGAACGAAACATTAATTTCTAACCCTCATTTATAAACCTTTTCACTACCATCCCTTACATCATCGGCAATTTAATAGGAAACCAATATAGAAACGGTCTGTAGCGAATTAATAAATCCCGTGTTTTATCAATACTTTTTGACTTTTGACCTTCTTTGTTGTGAAAGCTGTTGGCGAAACGTTGGAGTTTGATTCTGTTCAATTCAGTGAGGAAGTGTGTAGCAACTTTATATTTATTTTGTCAATTTTTATGAAAGTATTTATACATAAAACTGTTTCTGTGGTTAAAGCGTCTGGCTATCGATGCGAGAGGTTTTGGGTTCGATTCACGGGGAGTAAACTAATAAATTGTATTTATAAAATTCAACACAGTTTTTGCTACTATACCGCCTAGATATCGGAAAATGAAGGTGTTTTCGTGCTACGGAGGGCACATGAAGCCGTCAGTCCCGGCTACTCTCACAACAGCATTCGTTTGTCAAACAACCCGCGCTGGGCCGGCGTCGTAGATTAAGCCTTAATCAGTTTAGCCAGAAGTACAATGGTGGGCTCATTTATAGGCTGTAATAATTTACTTATACTTAGGTTTTAGCTTTATCATATGTTGTATGTATTTCAGAAGTAAAACATTCAATACATTTTCAGCTATATAAATGCGTATTCGTAAAACAATAATTTTTATTAAGGTAACATTTCGAATATTCGAATATTTTAAATCCAAATTTCAACATTCAGAAAACGGTTCACAGAATTTACGTATCACAGATGCTTAATTTTCCACAACTTTATTAGTACATAAATACATTTTCTAGAAGTATCACTTCCCAGAAAAACTAAAACCAGATTATTAAAATGATATTTTTGCTTTTACCAACTATATCTTTTACTATAATCTCATTATTCCAAAGGTTTCAAAGACCGAAGTAACTTTATCTATAGTCTTACAAATCGTAAATCTCTTTAACTAGATACTATTTATGTCAGAAAAATTGTATAAAAAAACGCGGATTCATGCCTGTTTGTATGCATACTTGCTTGATTGTTGGCATGCTTGCTTGGTTGCATGTAAGGGGGGTGCAGGGGGGCAGAGCCCCCCTCCTTGGGGGGGTCGGGGGGCGAAAGCCCCCTGCAGACAAAGAAAAGTTAGGTCACATTTAGTTAGGTTAGGTTAGGTTAGATTATGTATAAAACGAGCGAGCGTAGCGCAGCGGAGCGAGCACCTAAATACCTGATGCATGCCTATATGCATACTTGCTTGCTTGCAGCTTGCTTGCATGTTTGTTACATATAGGGGACGGGGGGCGGGGTATACTACTTACATAAAATATGCCTGCAAAATTATTCATAGCAGTAGGCATCATTCAATATATCTGTATTTCAAATGTATAGAAAATGATTTTTCGGAATAGTGATTATTCGGAGAAGCAATATTACGGAATTAAGGTATATCTGGTTTTTGATTCTGTGGGAATCCGTTCTAGTGGTTAATCATAATGATAGTAAAGAAAAAAAAAGTCAATCGATAATCTGGAATGTAAGAATATGGTATTTGAAATTTCGGTGAAACAATATTATGGCGATTAAAAAAAACTCGATTAGTTTTCGGTAAAATAATATTCGGGTTTTAAAGTTTCGGATATACAGTATGTAACCTTTTATTAAGTATAAAAAAAATTATATATCCATATTTTTTATATATTTTTTGATAACCATGCCTTTTAATTGAAGCTAAATTTGATTCAATTTGAAATTAGGTTATTAATAAAGAAGAAAGAAGTTTTCATTTAATACTTCAACAAAAAAATAACTTTTAGGAAAAATTATATTCAAAGTGTTCAGTCACTAGCCTTTCGCAGAAACAATTTTATTAAGAGTAGCCCTTTTCACATTTTAGTTTGTCTTTGGCCATCAATGAACTGTAGTACTGTTATATACGTGTTAACCGAAGACTAAAATTCAAATCGGGTTAAATACGTACTGAACTTACAACATAGTATAAGCGACATGATAGTCCAGTGGGTAGAACACCCGCCCGAAAAACAGAAGGGCGTGAGTTCCAATCCTGGAACGGGCCTACATCAATTTGTCTTTTCTAAAGTCATATGTGTGCTTAATTTATCATGGTTGCTAACGGTGAGGGAAAACATCGTGAGGAAACCCACATGGCTGAGTTGTACTTAGTCATGTGACAGTGTATTCGTACAAAACGGCGATAGGCCTGCCCCCTATCACGTGAGTACACTGTCTAAGCAAAACGTGGGTACCTTCTCTGGAAACTAGATGGCGCTTGCCATGTGAGTTCAGGAGTATTGGTACCTCTGCCAACCCCTTCGGGGATAAACGGCGTGAACGTTTATGTTTATGTTTATGTATGAACTAACACTTTTATCTAAGGTCTAACAGGTTAATAAGTAATACAAACATGAATGTGATACTAAGATTATTTTCAATAATCTTTGATACTACAATTAGCTTGATAATATTTTAATTATTGGCCAAATTTAAGATCGAGGACTTCATTTTGCTGTCAAATTTTATTCATATGTGTAGTATATCTGTCCTAGTTATCAACGGTCAGAGAAAATATTGCAAGAAAAACCACGTGACTTAGTTATGCTTAGCTTCCTGACTCAGTCACATAAACATACTGTTTAGGCAAAAATTGGTAAGTCTGAAAACGACGTAAAAGTCATTATATGTTTACTTACAAGATAAGGTTGCGTCAATCTTAGCTAGTATTCCATTGTAATGCCAATTATTTGGCTGATATAAAGTATATACGTGAAATTGACTTAGCAATCGTGAAATCTGATAAAAGTAAATATATTTTCATGACTATTCCGGTTTATTTAAATGTTTTTTAACATGGACGTAGCTTTCGCCTCACCAAAATCAATTTGTTACATTAATCATCGCATACCAATCAGAGAGTTGCATATTCAAATTAGCACTCACTATTTTTGATGCAGTTTTCAATTAAATTCCAACCTAAAAGAGCAACAATTTGGCCAATCAAAAATCTTTTTACGGAGTGTTTTATTTAATACGTACTATATGCACTGTTTTTATCCCCAAACGGAAGGTTTGGTGGGCAAAAGAGAGACAATATTAAAATAGGGATAGTTGGCAATGCGTTGCAGCTACGTGTCCAAAATGTCGCTTCTTACGAATATCCGCATGAAAAATGGGTTAGTACTTCTGTAAATCGACACTTCACAGTTAGAAATGTTGGAAAACCATGAAAATAGCAATATACGTTTCTGGCTATGCAAGAGTAAATTGCCTAACATAACACAGGTACTATTCAATTTGAAACACCCATTAAGGCATACTCTGTCACATAGCAATATCGATTTCAAATCGTTGTGTACTTACACAACTGCTTTGAAACATGGAAAACATATAGGATTTGCCCAGGTAGTAGGTAGGGACCTACTACCCCTTTCTACCCACGGGTGTCGTAAGAAGCGACCAAGTGAATGGGGGTTTTTAAGTGGTTTTTGGACGATGCGGTTGGAGACCCATCACCAACGATTTTTATTTCTACCATCTTGTCCCCTTTAAACTTCCAAATATGGCTGAGAAGTTTCTAGCTCTGAAGCTCTGGCTACCCCTAGTGGATTTATGGCCGTTAGTATATGTATGTATGTATGTACAAAGGATTTCTGAATAGGATTCAAGATTTGAACCCATGCTACTTTGCATCTTAGGGTGAACCAGACATCCGATCTATAGAGATTTTGTTTAAAAGTTCTACAAACAAACAGAATAAGGACATGAAAGTAAACACCTCTCTTTCACGCATTACGAAGGAGGTGGAAGGCGTCAAATGACATAAACTGGTATGAAAATTAATATTAACTTTTGTTTGGCGACGCAAAGTTGGCCATTGTTTGAGAACGACTCACATTTTGGCCTTAATAGAAAGTCGGTCCCTTTTGTTCAGCTTCGGAGCTTAATCGGGGATCCGTTTACGAGTTTCATCTTGACTAATAAGCAAATCAATATCTCGTAATGTTTTCAAACGCTGATGTTTTTTGGATTTTACATTAATTTGTAGATAAATACGAATAATGACAATATTTACTGCACAGGTTTAGATAATTTCTTTTGTCTGCCATTCGATAGTACCATACCAAAAGGTAAAATGGTGTCCCATTCCCATTTACTTAGTTTTAAATGCCTATCTGTCGATCAAGCAACAAGCTCTGTCAATACACTGAAGAACCACGATAAATAGACAGTCAAATATTTACTTATCATATAACGGAAGCATCTTAGTTGCGAAGAATCAGGTGATTCAAGGCTGCTGTATCCTTCCTTTTATCGAATTTGGATTTAATCGCATATATTTATTTTAAAAAAATGATTTCCTAGGAATCGTACCTAAGACAGTAATTTCACCGCTAAACCACAGAGGTAGATAACAAGGATAAAATCAATATTTGAATCAGACGTACTATTCAATAGGAATCAATATTATTCTTCACGAGATCCGATCTATCTAGCTCATCGTTTCAAAGTGGACTCTGACAGATGGAAAGGTTTGTTCGAATCATATAATTCAGTGAGCATTTTGTTGTCAATCTGGTACTATCGGATATTTTCTGATCTTCAAACGTTTAGCTGAGGGTCAGTGTTATATAATTGACAGCTAACCCTAATAAAATCAACGGATCAAATCAACAATTTCCAATCTTTTAAATTTGGTATTAGAAATAAATGTATTCTAATTTGTTTGAAGTGCTGTGTAGTGTCGGCCAAAAATAGTACCTCCAACCACATAGCGAAAAACTACATAAAAAAGCCCCATCCTTTAGTTGCCTCTTATGACACTCGTGGGTAGAAAGGGGTAGTAACATTCTAAGCCGGCTTATCAAATTAATATAAAAAACAAAAGTTTTATATGAGGTGACAATGTCGAAGCCTTAGTCTTCTAGGTTCGATAGTTTTAAACAAATTCTTCACACATGATTCGGGTGGGAAGTTACAGTCAACTTATTACTTTTTTTATTAAAACCTGCTCCAGTTTACCTCAATAAGTCACCTGGAGTTATCTCGACAACCATAACTCGTATTTATCCTCACTGCGCAATCCTCACGATACATTTCTATTCCACTGTACTCTTTATCTACGCTGTTATCAAAATGAGGATCTCTAGCCTATTACGCTTTTGATATGTTTGGAAAATGGCGTCCTTACTTTACTTTCCTCTTCTATTTCCGTAGTTGCAAACTACCGCGTTTTACATACTTTTGCAAAATTAAACTATTACTTATAATCAACTAGCTTGGCTTAAAAATATATATATATAAGAAATCTAAGTAATACTAATTTTACTCCAAAAAACATGAAACTAATTGAACTGAAATACTGTTATGAATAAAATTATGACTATGAAGATTATTAACAAGACGTAGGTACCTAGTAATAAATCGAAAACTCATGTAGCTATTTGAATCAAGTACAAAACTGATTATATTAAGCAATTATTTATAAAATCTTGTATCTGATTACAAAGGGTATTTTTTTCGGTTATTTGCAGTTTTACATAAGTTAGTCAAGTCAAGCCTATGAGCAAATGTATTGAAAAATGCCATGAGATGGGATTTTTTATAATAATGCTAATTTTCTGTGTAGTGTCGGCTTAGAATAGCACTACCCCATTTCTTCCGGTGGGTGTACGTAAATGGCGA
Source organism: Bedellia somnulentella (assembly GCA_963576735.1). Classification (NCBI taxonomy): domain Eukaryota; kingdom Metazoa; phylum Arthropoda; class Insecta; order Lepidoptera; family Bedelliidae; genus Bedellia; species Bedellia somnulentella. Next base: position 294,952 of record OY755175.1, on the reverse strand, counting down.
CTAACAGTATTGGGGTTTTTAAGGGATTTTTGGGCGATGCGGTTGGAGACCCATCACCAACAACCTTTCTTTTATCCATCTTTTTACTCACATTTCCAAAAGTGGCTGGGGAATTTCTTATTCCTTAGCTCTGGCTACCCCTTCGAGGGATTTACATTCGTGAGTATATGTATGTATGTATGCTATTTTATTACGACCCGACACCTACTTCATTTTAATTCATATGAAACTTAATTTATTGTCCAATAAAGTAAAACTAAATATCTGTAAAAAAACTTGATGAATCCTCGATAAAAGTCGATAACAGTATGTAAGTAGGGAGCAGTAATATTTGTTTTGTACTAAGTTGTTATTATCGAATGAAAACCGGCGAACCGCACTCCGAATGAACATTAAATCTTGTTTAAAGCATCGTTCACCGACTTTATTTTATAAGCAAGCCGTTAAAATTTCGACCTATAAAAATCCGCTATATTTTAGCAATTTGGAGCTCGATGCTCGGCAATGATTAAATTTTGTTGTCATAAGATAATTTAAATATTTTAAATTAACATACATTTTGCAGTTTTGTACAATCATGTTGAAGGGTGGCACACCATTAACGGATTATTTGGTTTTTAAGTTGTTAACCTGCAAAATTTACTGCACTCTTGAATTTGAAACTTTAAATATAATTCAGTTGAAGTTAATTAGTACTTGCTGACTCAATTTGAAAAAGGCAAATTATTCTATTCCCTTAGCCCATGCGGTGAACTACTTTTGTTTATTAGGAAATTAAAATAAGAAAAGTTATGGATTGTGGCTAGCAAGGTACACTTACCCGAGGATACATTACATAATATACAATACACATATAAAATGACATCCAGGACTAAAAGCACATCTCTTTTCTTATTATCACCTAAAGCAAGGATTGAACCCACTCATCAACCCCACACGATCGTGTCTGCTCACTACTCGTTTTATTAATTATGTCCCTTATTTTTTATATGTATACTTTTAAAGGCGTAAGAAGTATAGAAAAAAGTAAACGTAAGAAAGGATTACTAATTTGAGATGCAGGTTTGCCACGATCATAAAAGTAGGAATTCATAATCACTGCCTACCCCATTAGACCCAATGGTGTGAGTATATACGTATGATATTAATATTGAGGCCTTTAAAACATTGTCTCTTTACAAATTCACCCGACCCTTGTAAATTGCAAATTACTTAGTTTGCAAACAAATTCAACATTAATAAACCACCTAAGTCACACCAAATTTGCTTCACAATCAATCAAAGAAATTCTTTAAAACATTAATTCAATTTTACCCTGACTCCATTGTCGGGCGTTCCAAGTTCCAAATCACGAAACATGTCCGTCAGTCGACATTCATTGGAGGGTTATTCACGAACAAAGGTTGCTGAATTCTGAAACTTCTTGAAGTACCGTCGGCGGTCGCCACAAAAGTGTTGAGGATTTCAATATTCATCGTGAAATATATATATTCCATTTATATACTTATTTACTAATACTTACGACCATAGTTCCCGATGGGGTAGGCAGGGACTATCGATCACCACTTTGCAAGCTCCAGTCATTTAATACTCTTGTCATACATGGTCTTTTTTTAATTAAACGGTTTTATTTAGCTCAGCCCATTTGTTTTATTTTTTATTCTTGGGTCAAATTTAGTAATTCAAAGTTCACCCTCTTCCTATCAACCGATTAATCTGAAATTTTGTATACACTTTGGATTTTGGTGACAATACAATTATATTTATTCATTATCATTATAAATTCAAGATGGCCGCCGCCACAAAATGGCGGATAATTTAGGTTTTATTTATCCCATCAATATGGGTATCAAATGAAAGGACTCAACAAGCAGAATACAATATACTATAAAAAAATGAAATCCAAGATGGCGGCCGCTACAAAATGGCGGATAACTTAGGTTTTATATCAATCCCATCAACATGGGTATCAAATGAAAGGTCTCAACAAGTAGAATACAATTTACTATGCAAAATTAAAATCTAAGATGGTCGCCATATAGTGCACTATACAAAATCAATATTTAAGATGGGCGCAGCCACTAAATGGCATATAATAATAAGATTTAAATTTAGAAATTGGATCTGTAATTTATTTAGGTATCTGATTAATTAGGATATATATAATTTTTAGTTATTCGTCGAACTCAAATGTATGCAACAGATGTACCTGCCGTCCGAATTGATTTCGCAAGAGACGGAGTACATCTTATACACCCGAAAGCCATACAGTTTCCAGCTAAGTACAATTACGGGACAGCTGAAAGAAGAATTTTGCCTTTAATACTATCATGGGCTTCTACAATACATAAAATACAGGGCAGCACTGTGGATTACGCAGTCGTATACTTAGGTGCGAAACTGTTTGAAGAAGGTCAAGCCTACGTGGCTCTTAATAGAGTCAGATCTTTGCGGGGACTACGTATAGAGGAGTTGGACTGCAATAAACTAACTAACTAACTAAAAACTAGAAAATAAAAATAGGTTAAAAAAACTTTTTAAGTTAAACGGTTTTATTATTAACATACAGAGCAATGTTTAAGATAAATGTACTAAAAACCTAAAAATAATAATAAAATAGATACAGTCATGGGAATTATTTACATATGCATAGACTAGACTAAAATAAAACCGTGGGGCACGTCAATTGTCTACAAACTATCGACTTAATGTGCGATAGAAGAAACGTTTAATTCGTCGTTGGGCAGTTGGCCCGCAGACGGTGGGGAAATTACTTACTATTTTCTTGCTCATGGAAATTCCAATAGTCATACACTCCATGTAAATAAAAGAGATGTTTCAACTAGTTTCTCGTTGGAAATTTACACTGCTGGCTGGCGATGAATCGGTTCACTGCTCGCAGTTTGTCTTTAATCGACAAAAGATATGATAAAAGTACTACTCGCTCAACACTATGAAACCCTAAAACTCGCTTATAATCGAGCTTGCTAGCTTGTTTCCACATTCTGCCCTATTTATCACATGTCCATCGTTGTCGGTTGAACAATTGCCCAATTATAGTGTAACATTACAAAACAAACATTTTAATCAACGATTGTAGACAATTGACGTGCCCCACGGTTTTATTTTAGTCTAGTCTATGCATATGTATATAATTCCCACGACTGTATCTATTTTATTATTATTTTTAGGTTTTTAGTACATTTATCTTAAACATTGCTCTGTATGTTAATAATAAAACCGTTTAACTTAAAAAGTTTTTTTACCTATTTTTTTTCGTCTTTCTTTGGATTCCCGCCTTTGTAAAACCATAGAAACGTGGATTACGATGTCCGTGGCTGAGTGGATAGGTGACTAGCTTCTCGGTTCAGAGCTTGGTTTGATCCACGATAAGAGAAACATTTATGTGATGAGCACAAAATTATGGTTTCTTAGTCTTGAATGTTATTTATATGTGTATTATATAAAATTAAATATATCGCCGAGTAAGTATCCCATAACACAAAACATACTTAATTTGGAGCTAACACGATTTATGTTTAATATTGTTGTATATTTAAAAGAGTCACTTCAATAAAATCTGTATAGTATCATATCCTCGTCTATCTTTTGGAGTATGCGAGAAAAATGATATTCTATTGCTATGACTCTATTAAATATAGCTATGATATAACTGGATGACTCCAAATACTTTCCTAGCTGGCCTGAAAAATTCACAAAGCGATACACGACCCTTCCTAACCAACATTCATTCGTTGTTAATGTAGTAACTAACAAATCTGCGGTTCAAATAACTACATATCGATCGAAAACCGAAACACTTGCGGTTATGAGGGTAGTTGGAAGATAATGGCTGAAATTCGGGCAATGTATCTAAGTATACACCATAATCCTGACAAATTGAGGTGAAACTCAAATTAGTTTGAAAGGTGCGAGGAAAGGTCACCTTGAAAAGTCCTTGAATATCTTTCAGAATATATTGTTTAGGGCTGTTAGGGTTTATATTGATATTACAGTTAATCTTTATAAACATTTTACAATTTATTTTATAAAAAACTCCAATCGGAGCTTTTTTAGATAAATATAAACCTAATACAGCTTTACATTTTATTTTTGTTTATTTTCTTCAATACAAAAAGGTTTTATTTATTAATGACTGATTCTATAATAAAAAACTGTTAGTAGTATACACACAGAAGGCTGCATAATTCAGGCTGTATTATTATTCAGTATAATGCAAAACGAATATATGTTTATACTGCAGGCTTCGCTAGGAATCGTACAAATAGTAAAGGAAGTCTGTAAATGTTTCGCAACATTCATACTAATTCCTACAACCCTGGGGCAAACCCATAGAAAAGTATTATTATTTCAGACGTATTTTTCCATTCTCTTTAATTTTGGATCTAGTTAAATGAATTAATGAAAAACCCTAGTGTTATGTCAGAAACGTTATATCGAATTCAACCGTGCCAATACCTCTGAATATTTATAAACGAAATTAGTATTTCACTCGTGACAAAAGCGAAAGGACTTAATCCAGTAAATAAATAAACTTTTAACTTGGAGTGACTTTTGAATGGGATTATTCGGAGTTGTAAAGAGAGAGCCTCTCGTGCTGATTACAACCTCTAAAGACTTTGTCCCACTTTAATAGCGTCAAGTGATTAAATAATAAAACAACTTTTAGGTCGCGCGAATCTACGTAGAGACAGCAATTAATATTCCGGGAACATTGTTATTCTTTTATTGGTGAAGTAATTTCATAATAAAGCTTTTTTGTTCCGAAATTATGAGATTTTTTTATCAGTTTTGTGTACAATGCACAATATTATACTATGGTGTAGTTAGCCAATAGGTACTTTACCGTCAAACTATTTAATATTCAATACAAAGTTCATAGCAATCTTATTTCCCCGATAATGTATACTAATAATATGTAATATGTATGTAATAACCGAATATGAGGCATCTATTCATATAATTTAACTAAAAACGCACAAAAAAGAGTTTAATAAAAATGAACTAAAATTTATCAATTTAAACTACAAATTGATCTAAAATTTCGTTATCGTTATAGTTAACTATATATATCGGAGTAAGTTATGGATAATGTTTAAAACATTAACGACCGAATATATTATACATAGCTATTGTTACATCTTTCAGAAAAAACTTTTTATTTTATTTATAATAGCTGAGTGGTACTGTTGGAATATTTGTTATTTTGTCTCTCAACTGCTTTAATGGTTGGTTGATTCTAAAACTACCAAAACAGTATGGAAAACTAGTTTATTATTTAAATAAATAAAATAATATAAATTCACAACACAACTATTAATTATTAATTTATTATTTATTATTAAAATAATAATAATTATTAATTTATGTAAAAATAATTTATTATTTACAATTAAAACAAACAATGTGATGACCTTACATGCAATTCAGTGGAACAAAGAAATGACTATACAATTTTCTGTACGGACTTTTTCTTTTGTCGAGAGTTTTACAACATAAATCCACTTCAAATATTAAATGATCGTCTAGACTAAAATTGAGTGCTACGTTGTACTTATAAATAAAATAAGTACAAGCAATTTTATGTTTTATTTTTACCTACACGATTTCTTCGTAATTGTTGCTTTACAGTCTTTTTAAAGACTAAATTAATTAATAAGGAGTAATAAAGTGATGAAAAATTATAATTTATTTGAAGTCAACATAAACGTAATACATTTTTGTAGTTAAGACGATACTTTGAATTTCTAACACTGCCATGCCGTATGTATACCACGTAATATATTTGGTGCCTCATTAAGAAGAGTTCAGGGGCCCTACTTTTTATATAGAAAGTGCCGTCATCCTTCAGGATCTTGTATGGTTTGTATAATTTAGCAATTGTTTTTTTTAAGAATTATGCAACCCACGCTGAGAACAACCCTATCCACAACGGGTACCGTGCGTTTGTTTTAATAAATTTATGTCAAATAAAATATTCACAATTGCCATTGTGACCGTCATTCTGACAGTAACAAACTGGGGCACAAGTCCGGCCAATGCAAACGGACCGTTTCAGTTTCATCCCCAAAAGTCCCCCATGTTTAGTGTGCAAGCTGTAGGCAGGCATAGAACAATCGTACAGTGAGGAAGACCTTATGAGCTGAACCGTGAATACGCTGTCTAGGCAAAAATTCATACACTAAACCTATTTTAATAAAGCATTAACCTTACTTTTGTGGATATAGATAGCAAAAGTTTCGCTTCAATATTGTTTTAAATTCAACTTCTAAGTCTTGAGCCGTCTGTATTTACGAAACATACGCGATTCCAAACAAAAAGTCGAACAATAGTAAAAAGCAAGCTCCAATCTAACAAAACATTCACTACAAAAGTTTGAACCGTTTTGTTATCTAATTATCTCGTGAAAATGAAAACATGGCGAACCTAAACTCATTCGCAATAACACATCGGGAGGTCCAGTTCGACGAGTCGCAAACACGAACTTTTACAACGTTCTCGAAATTTTCAAAAAGGTATTAACTGGGACGGAGCGCCGCGCCCGTGGGACTTTGTCGCACCAGATTTTATTACCGACATGAATAAATTTCAGAACGAGAGCACGTAAATTATCTCAATGTATAGCGGCCTCGAAATTTACACTGCGCACGTTACAGCTTGCTCGCTTATTATGAGTGGACGTAATTAACCGGGCAGTCCAAACGGTAATGGATATTACAGCAATAGATTGAGATTAGCCAGTTTTGTTCTGAGTACCAGACTAATAAAGTTTTATAATAGTAGTACGATTTTTAGGGTTCCGTAGCCAAATGGCAAAAACGGGACCCTTATAGATTCGTCATGTCTGTCTGTCTGTCCGTCCATCCGTCCGTCCGTCCGTATGTCACAGCCAGTTTATTCCGAAACTATAAGAACTACATTATTGATTATTGAAATTGGTGCGTAGATGTATTCTGTAAACCGCATTAAGATTTTAAAATAAAATCTGAAAAAAAAAACAAAATGTTTAGGGTTCCCCATACATAGAACTGAAACTCAAATTTTTTTTTTCATCAAACCTATACCCTATAACCTATATCAAAAGGTATTTGAAAATGATGTTGAGGTTTCTTATATCATTTTTTTCAAAACTGTATAGTTTGCGCGAGAGACTTAATAATGTAACCCGTAACTTCTAAAATATGGTCATGATAAAACTGAAAAAAATATATGATGTGTATTACTATACAAACTACTAACGAAAATTGGTTTGAATGAGATCTAGCCAGTAGTTCTATTTTTAAACGTCATAAATCAAATTACTTACCTAATTTATTAATTTCACTGAAATATATAACAATAATTTTACTATCACAGGCCTTACGCATAAAACGTGAACCATTGTTTTCTTATAGTAAATCAGTGATAAGTAAATAACATTTTAAACTAAACATTTTAAACTTGTATATTACTATGTTACCTACCTGCTGCTAGTGCTGCTACGGAACCCTTCATTAGCGAGTCCATCTCGCTCTTGGCCGCTTTTTCACATTATTTTCACAACGAGTTGTTTTCATACAGTTTTGGTAACCGTATATTGAAATGAATGGGAGTGAAAAGTTGCTCTGCGAATTATAAAATGAAAAGTTCTAGCTATTAACATTCTGAATTCGTTATGCCAGCTGGAATTGTGTCATTTAATTCAAATAAGAGCAAAGAATATTATCAAGTTTTTCTTTGAGGTTAGCACATTTCTTAACGGGGAATTTGCAAGTTTAATTTTATTCTTTAAATGATTTAAACGAAGTTGGATTCCGGGACCATTATTCTGCAGTAGAATAAATACTGCTTTTTCATGAATTTTAAACTATTTAGTATATTTTGTGCTTAGGGTATGTATAGGCTGTATATTTAAACTTTTATTTGATTTTATGTACCTATATATTTTTTACATATATACATATCGTCACGGCAATAAATCCTCCTATATTCTATGGCTATATTCCTCAGCCACTTTTGGAAGTTTAGTGGGGAAAAAGTGGTAACACAAAGATCGATGGTGATGGGTCTTCAACCGCATCGCCCAAAAATCCCTTAAAAAGACCCAATATTGTTGGTAACCTCTCATGAATTCCCACAGGAAGTGCTGTTCTATGCCGAGATTTATTATATAATATGATCGATCAAGCCACGCTTTATATCGAACAGTGTAATTTTGCTTTGTTTCGTTGAATAAAATTTATATTATATATACACGTTTTATATATACGAGGGGCATGCCAGAAGAAATTAGATACTCAAAAATTATAAAATTTATTCTTTATAACAACTACTTTTCTTTCTATAGCAACCGTGATAGCCCAGTGGGTAGAACACTCGGTTATCGTGCAAATCAAAAATCTGCTGCTGATCCAATTCCTAGTTCTCGCTGTAGCTCTACATATGTAATTCTTCGGTTTTTCGACTGCACGAACGTTTTCTTGCGTGACCGCGGTTAGCGCCCGTCCTGCCTTCGCTTCATCTTCGAGACACCCCATCTTCTTTTAAATTCAGCAAACTAAATAAATAATGTTGTTCGGTAACCAGCAGACTCACCAAAAGTAGATGCCAAAAGTTCAAAACATTCTTGAGGCTTCAAACCTTTTTTAAAGTCATAATAAATCATAGCGCGAAAATCACGTCGAGTGAGCTCCATTGTTGCAAGTGTATTCACGCTAGATTCTCGTAAAAATGATGCTCATTCAAATAAAAAATAATTAAAAGAAGTGTCTTCTATATTCAAATATGTCAATAAAAAACAAGCCTATGAGATAGTGTATAGCTTGCCAGTGTCAATTCAATGATAAAAGAGTATCTAGTTTCTTTTGGCTAATGTTTGGCTATTATTGTCCTGGTGTTATCTTTTCCAGGTGTTAAAAACAGTTGCCCCACTTTTAGAGTTAATATGATCAGCGTATACATACATACATACATATACTCGTGGCTATCAATCCCTATAAGGGGTAGCCAGAGCTAAGGAATAAGAAATTCCTCAGCCACTTTAGGAAGTTGCGTGGGGAAAAGATGGTGGAATAAAGGTTGTTGGTGATGGGTCTCTAACCGCATCGCCCAAAAATCCCTTAAAAGCCCCAATACCGTTAGTAGCTTCTAACGTACACCCACCGGAAGAAATGGGGTAGTGCTATTCTAAGCTGACATTACACAGCTATATAATATGATCAGCGTATATGAACCACAAGTGATTTAATAATTTATTTCTTTACAATGGTTTTCTTAATGTAATTTCTTAACCTTACTAAAAATGACAAATGCGTATTAGTAAAAACGTAAGTTGCGCAATATTTTCCCTGCAACTGACTGAATGATTCAAAAGATTGTGATGTTTATGGTACCGTTAGGTTGGTATGCCGCAATAACACTGGTTTTTACTAAAATTAAATTCATTTAACAACGCGCCTGAACTAATGTTTAGCTCCACTTGGCTCGTTTCTGAGTTTTCTTTATACGTTCATTAATATATCTTATACCTTTTTAGAAGGTATATTTATTGATGAAATGTTATCACCACTGATATAATATCTGTCATCATACTCATCTACAACCTTCCTAAAAAAAATACCGTTAATTTAAATCATTAAAATATTCTACAACATAATAAAACTAAAAAGTATGCTTAATAAGGTTTCATAGCATTTTCACTGAAACGTGCAAACCGTTTTACAAACGCATTCATTATTTGAAGTGAAGCTGTTAACGGAAGGTGATAGTGCAAAAACTAGAGTGTTCCTAATGAGACGTCGCCAGCAAAGGCCTATCATGATTTATAGTCAGCGAGAGTGGGCAGTTTTACATACCACTTTTTACGAGAACAACCTTCGGGAGCGCCTGCGAGATTAACGGCCTCTTTTGCTTGAGATAGATATTTTTATCCAAGTTTCTTTTTATAAAACCTTATTTTGCTTATTATGTACTACTCACTATCCAAATTTATATTCCTATTTAAATTATAGTTGTAAGTAACTCAAATTATATAAGCAGAAATATAATTTTAAACACAAACCAAAGAACTAAAATTTTGAAAGATTACACATAATCGCGAATATCAATTCCAAAATGAGGATATGCAGAGCCTCAGGACAAGAAACTTTTCAGCCGCTTTTAATTGAGTGAGGAAAAGATGATAAAATAAAATCAACGTTTTTTGAGTTGCAGTCTGTTAACTCTAGAAAGATAATCTTTAATCATATTTAAAATGGCGTTAAAGATAATCATACGTTCCAGAGACGTATAGTACAACATACATACATACATACATACATATACTTCACGGCTATAATTCCCTAGAAGGGGTAGCCAGAGCTAAGGAATTATAAATTCCTCAGCCACTTTTGGAAGTTAAGAGGGGAAAAAATGGTAAAATAAAGGATTTTGGTGATGGGTCTCCAACCGCATCGCCCAAAAATCCAATAAAAAGCCCCAATACCCTTATACTCGTATATATAGTATAGTACAAAAACCGCTATATAAATAAAACTGCATATTTTTTTCGGTTTTTAGGGTATTAACAATTAAGTTAATTTAATTTTATGAAATGAAAAAGGAATTTTACTAATAAATTATTTTATTTTGAAACTAGAAAATAAAAACAAACTTCTGGGAGAAATTAACAAAAATGGCTTAAACGTCTTTCACACGTTGTTTTTTTTTCAAAGTATCAATTTTTAATAAATTTTCTGGTTTTGTTTATTTTGTGGTATCTTGGTAATTAGTGGACTTACCGTTGTGACGAAGCCTTCTCCGGTTAGCTACCGACAACGGCTGAGTTGGCTGAGTAGGCCAGCTCCCTGATTATTATCAGTAAAAAGAGGTAGTTATATTTAAAAATCGCGTACGTCCCGCGGACGTAGATTATCTTTGTAGGGTTAATATGGTGTTAAGTATTTATTTGCGACAGAACTTACTTTTGTACCTATTATACGAAAGCTGCAACTAACAATGTCCTTCTTAAAATATGCATATCATAGCCTCAAATATTTCATTTAATTAAACTGATAAAATATAAATGTGTTTAAATTAAAAAATAGAGGATGATTTAAAATTGAAGCGTATTTAAAGCGGGAACGGGAAGTCCGACTATTTCCTGTCTCGGCTCATTCCAAACCGCATTCAAGTAAAACGGCGTGTAAATATTTATTCCAAATTTAAAATTGCAGCTCAAAATTACATTTAAATAAAAGAATATGCCACGCACACTTCTGTGTGGTTTGTCGATACCCCGGTGTAATTTGAAAATGACGCGTCCCTTACATTTTAAAATGACAGTTTGACTGTTTATTTCCGGATGATTCCGAGTATTTTCATTACCTTTGACAACATCTTTGATGTAAAATATTTTCCACTGTGTAATAACTTATTTTCATGTAACGGATATAGAAAGTAAAGTATGAAATAAACAAATACTTTTTTTAGGGAGTAGGTGTTATTTGTCAATTAAATTGTTTTTGGTAAACAAGCATGTTTTTTTCCCTGTAAGTATCCTACGAGGCGTTTTGACGTTTATGATGTGGTTCCCACCACCAATTTTCATTTACATAACATAACATAACATAAACGTTCACGCCGTTTATCCCCGAAGGGGTTGGCAGAGGTACCAATACTCCTGAACTCAAATGGCAAGCGCCATCTAGTTTCCAGAGAAGGTACCCACGTTTTGCTTAGACAGTGTACTCACGTGATAGGGGGCAGGCCTATCGCCGTTTTGAACGAATACACTGTCACATGACTAAGTACAACTCAGCCATGTGGGTTTCCTCACGATGTTTTCCCTCACCGTTAGCAACCATGATAAATTAACCACACATATGACTTTAGAAAAGACAAATTGGTGTAGGCCCGTCCCAGGATTGGAACTCACGCCCTTCTGTTTTCGGGCGGGTGTTCTACCCACTGGACTATCATGTCGCTCATTATTTTCATTTAGTATACAATTATTTTCCCAACCAATTTTCCAAAGAAGAATTTAAATTTTTTTAGCTCTTAATTCTATATTTTGAGATTAATAGCTGAAATTATAGGTATTGTGTTAATTTTGATACTTGGAAACTATGTATTGTTTACTTATCCGCATTATTGAACTTAAGAGTTCACTGTGTAGAGTCAGATAAGAATATCACTAACATAATTCTTCACGCGGGTGTTGTAAGAGGTGACTTAAGAGCTTGGGGTGTTTCAGTGACTGCTGGGCGTTGTAGCCAGATCCATCCATTCTTTATTTCACCATCTTTTCCAGAATTGGCTATTGCATTTCCAATTCTGTAGCCTTGGCTATCCATTTGGGCTGCAAACCCGTGAGTAAATGTATGTATCAAGATTTTGATGTTTCAGTTATACTTTACACTTAGTCCTTTTTACCGCCAATACTAGCTTTCTTCTGTCTCTCTTCTCTCTATGAGATCCGCTCTATGTGCCTTAACAACCTTATGATTCCTTTTTCTATCTATGTACAATGTCATATGAATATGACCGAATGCGTGATTGAGATTAATGGTAAGAAAGTGGAACAAGTGAAAGAGTTTGTATATTTGAGAAGTTTGTTTACTAGGGATGGAAAGCGTGATGAAGATATCGAGAGAAGAGTGAAAAAGGGTAATGCAGTAAATGGAGCACTGGATAGTCTAATGTCTAGTCAGTCGGTGTCTGAAAAGGCCTGAATGGCTATGCATGAGGCTGTCCTCGTTCCTATGCTTATGGTATTGAATGATGAGTGTGGCAGAAAAAGCATGAAAGCAGAGTGAATGCAGTAGAAATGAGAAACCCCTAAGAAAAGATTGTAATTGAAGGTTATGTGATCGTGTGAGGAATGATGTGATTCGTGAAAAGTGTGGTGTAAAAGATGATATTGTAAGAAAGATAGAAAAAGGAACGTTGAGATGGTTTGGGCTCCTAGAAAGGATGGATGACAGCAAATTGGTGAAAGAGATATACATATAGAGCCAATTCGGAATGTAATGTTAGTAGAGGACGACCTCAGAGGACAAATTTGGATCAAATAGAAAATGTGTTCAAAAAGGCAGGTGTCCGCAGTATGAAAAATAAAAGAGCATGTATGAAAAGATTGATGGATGTGAACGAAGCCAGAGAGGTTTGCCAGGATTGTACAAAGTGGCGATCGATAGTCTCTGTCTACCCCAATGGGAACTAATGGCGTGAGAATATGTATGTACATGTATGTATGTACAATATCATCTTTCAAAGCACAACTTTTGTGATAATAATCACATTGTTTCTCACACGACTACAAAACTTAATATTACATTTTTCCTGTGAAGAAATCGTTTCATGCAAATCAATCAGTAGTCAGGTTTTAAACTGTTGGTTCTAATACAAGTAGCCTACATTGATTAACAAAGTTTGTATGTATAGGAAATCACAAAAAACTTTTGAAACACCCAAATAACACGACGTTACTATTTCATTCCAATTTAGTCTTCAACTTTTACCTTCGAAATTGAACAAAAATAATCCTTACAAAAATAAACTTGGGTGTTGCCAGCAGGAAATGACGCACTTGTTTTGGGTCAGTTAATTTTTATACGAAATGAATTTATTGGAAATTACTAGCGGTTCGTTTGTTCTTTGACACGTTTATTTATTATCTTGATTTACTAGTCAATCAATATGAAAATAAAAAAGAAATTTCAGGGACACATATAGAAAGTGATATATACATATATACCATCATTTCCCCACTCAACTTTCCAAAAGTGGCTGAGGAATTTTTAATTCCTTAGCTCTGGCTACCCCTTTTAGGGATTTATAGCCGTGAGTATATATATGTATGTATGTATATAGAAAGTGATGACTTTAAATCCCAAAATTGGGTAGTCGGAAGTTTTGATTTAGAAATTTCACAGACACTGATTTGAATTGAGCAAAGAAAATATGGTAAAGCAAAAGATGTTTGGTAAGTGGTCACCCGCCACATCGCCCAAAAACCAATTGAAAAGTTTTAATACGGTAAGTGGCCTTCTACGTCAGCTGCGGGAAGAAACTGGGCACTACCCATTCATAGCCGACACAACGATACACAACTATTTATATTAGGTACAAAAACGAAAAGAAACACATTAACGTATTAAAATCTCAAAATATTTCATTAAGTAAAACCAGAGTTTAGTATAAGAACGTCGTCGACATCCGAAATTCAGCGCAGTAAGAAGGAATTTTCGGCAAACACGGAATGCCAGCTCGCTGTCTACGACTCACCAATTTGAATCCAAACTTGGAATGTACATGGCTTTTGTTTCCTTAGTTTCTCGTGGAAACGGAAACACACAAGTTCTAATATAATTGCTACTTAAAAAAAGTAATATAAACTATGGGAACGCAAAACTGAGAAGAGGCAAGTTTGTAAATTGGAAACACGAAAAATATCACACTATTTCCTATACATAACTATCGAAATTTTGTTTTACTCATTAACCCTCAAGGCGGCAAATACCTATGGCGTTAATAAGAGATATAAAGCACTAATTGTTTAATATTTATTTATTTATTTATACTCAGATTTATTATCATTGTCTTTAAATTATAATTTTGCAAAAAAAGTAATTATACTCATGAAAAATATTCAATTATTAGATTATGGGGCATAACTCAAACATCGGAACAAAAACCCCTTTTATGTAGTCTTAAAATACTTGTTTATATACCTTCTCTGATAATTAAAATTGCGAATTATGACGAATAAAAATAAATAACTTTTATCACATTTTCATTTATTTCATTTTCATCACATTCAACACTCTCTTCTTCGCCTTAGTTGAACCTCGACTGCACTTAGTGGTAGCCGCCCACAACTCATTTTATATAACAAAGTCATTTCGACGACTGCGCCGGGACTAGAGCTTATTCCATTTGTCTGAATTCAGACGTCTGAAAGCGCGTGCGTTAAGCTGGCGTACCATGAAGCCGATCGAGCTTGTTACTATGTCAAAAAACTCTGCCTAAATAGTGAAAACGTACACAGTGAAAATGGTGTTTATTTCCTAAACTAAAGAGGCACAATTTTTTATTAGTTTTACAATAATTAGTCACTATTTAGGCAGAGTTTTTTGACATAGTAACCAGCTCGATACAGCTTCATGGTACGCCAGCTTAACGCACGCGCTTTCAGACGTCTGAATTCAGACAAAAGGAATGAGCTCTTAAAACAATTGCAATTTGTGAAGTGGTGGGAGCGCCTCCCGCGACGTCTTATTCTTCATTATACTCCCAATAACATAACGACAGGCTACTAGAATTGAGAAATATATGTGATGGGTAGTAATAATAATATGAGCGATACTTTACTAAGCGCGGTCGATTAATTTTAATCACTATTCGTTGAAAATAAACGCTTGACTAATCCTAAAACTTAAATTTCTAGCTCAGTTCCACATTATTACTATAACAAACTACGAGTATCATTGTTTAATTAAAAAAAAGCTCGTAATTAAAAAACTACGTCAATATTCTCATTTTATGATTAGTCAGATTCTTAAGAATGCTATACTCGTCACTGTTTAAATATTTCCCAATTCCGTTAATAGCATTGTACAAGTGCCTAAGACCCTTAGTCCCCTCACATATATTACGTGGATGCCTCATTAGTTCAAAGAATAGGTTGTTAAACAGAATAGCCGCTTTCTGAAAGCCCAGTATGAATATCTAATGCGACGATTGTGAAGTGACCTGTAATGGCGGACATGGCCACGTTTTGTTTCGAGTTGAGGAGTTTTGTTGAACTAGCATGACATGCTACCGTACTGTGTATCTATAATTGTCCATGTGTACATAGCAAAATCACGGTTTTAGGTTTGGCTATATTGTTTAGCGCTCTTAAGTACATATTAATTTGCTGCATTCTAAGTTTACTTTGTAATTAAAATAAAGGGACAGGTATTAAAAGTTTGGCAAATTCTATACAGTTATTATGATCCAAAAATATGATGTATATTTTATCTTACGTCACTTAAAATTTACTACTAGTAATTAAGAGCTGTGTAGTGTCGGCTTAGAATAGCACTACCCCATTTCTTCCGGTGGGTGTACGTAAGAGGCAACTAACGGTTTAAGGGCTGGAGACTAATCACCAACAACCTTTATTTTACTATCTTTTTCCCACGCAACTTCCAAAAGTGGCTGAGGAATTTCTAATTCCTTAGCTCTGGCTGACCCTTCTTGGGATTTCTAGCCGTGAGTATATGTATGTATGTTATTAAGAATTTAAAGATTAAAGTTGTTATTTGATATTGATAGGAAAGTAATTTCATTTTATGTTTTGTATATTATTTGTAGTTGAGCCCAAACATTAAGCAACAATATATTAAAAACTGCATTCAAATAAATATTATTGCATTAAGGGCTACTACTGTGCCAACAAACATTAAGACTACAATTTCATTTTTCAAGTTACAGCT
Source organism: Bedellia somnulentella (assembly GCA_963576735.1). Classification (NCBI taxonomy): domain Eukaryota; kingdom Metazoa; phylum Arthropoda; class Insecta; order Lepidoptera; family Bedelliidae; genus Bedellia; species Bedellia somnulentella. The sequence continues at coordinate 278,492 of OY755175.1, read as the reverse complement.
GCAAAGTGCTGCGGACAAAATAAATTTCATTCTAATAAAAATGAAATTTAAATACATGCTAACGTATAAATTCCAACGTGAAATTTCTAGTCAGCGAGTTCGACACGTAACAGTGAAACGTCCATACATCACCGCTCCTATTTGCACATGTCACATATTTTATTGAATTCATCAAGTCAAGTAGCTCCTTCGCAAGTAGGACTTACCAACTGTGGCTGTTACTCGGAATCGATTTTGTTATATTCACACATACGTTTTATGTACCTATTGATTTTAATAGGAAATGAGTAAACTGCGTGTTCTGAGAAAATCGCTGTGTATTTATTTGCTACAAATAGGATGGAATGGCGTTAATAAAAACCTTTAAATAAAAGCACTCTGAAATAAGAATAATAAAGGAACATGAATGCGAAGTTTACTTATTTTTATCAAAGCGAAACAAATCTTGCCTTAGGGCCGGCGCTCACTGCCGGCATGGCATGGCAAAGGATTTCGGTACAGATATAGCATTTTTAATCTTATTACCATGAGTATAGAATTCATTTTACTTTATTTTGACACAACGATGCCGACGTTCTGTCCTACCGCGGCCTCCCTCGGCATCGTTGTGTCAAAATGAATTCTATACTCATGGTAATAAGATTAAAAATGCTATATCTTTACCGAAATCCTTTGCCATGCCATGCCGGCAGTGAGCGCCGGCCCTTATTGCCGCTTATTGCTAACCGAAATAAGCCTGGATGTTGAGTCAGTTTTTTGACAAAATGGAAATGACTACCTACATTACACCCCTAGATCTAGCTACTTTAAATTAAATCACAGAATGTTATTATAAAAAACAACACTAACGTTTAATAAGCCGATATTACCGTAAAGTTTGAAAGCTGTAAAATAATTCGCCAGTAATACTGAAATTTACTGTTTTAGAAACAAATACAAAAAAAATATTTATTTTGTATCTCGATTTTTAAAGATATGAAGATTTGATCCCTAGATATCCAACATCAGTTACAATACATAATACATAGTTTTTCTTTTAGATAAATGAAGTAAGAAAGAGAGCATCATACAGATGAACATAAATCTAAATTCAGTCAAAACGTATTGCAAATATCAGGTCGTAATAAACATAGTGAAGAGGTCGGTAAACAGAATCGGATTAGCATAAGCGCGTCGTGTATTCCGAATACAGATGAAAAAAATCGACGAAGCTCTCCGAAGTTCTCCGGAGTTATACGAAGTTGCTCCGTGAGAGTAAAGTTCAAACTTTTTCTTTATAATATGGATGGCAGCATGCAAAAATGATTAAAGGTTTTCACCTTTCTTCATAATACAATAACAGATTTTCCTAAATATTACTTTTTTTTCACCTACACTTATTGGGGCTTCAAAAGTGATTATTGAGCATTTAGACTACCCACCGCCAACCATCCTTTTCGTAGTATGAAGGTTTATGTATTTTTACGTAAAATATTACATATTTTTAGTGTGAAAAAATCTGTTGGTATATGACAAGCAAAGAACTTGGACAAGGAGAATCATATCAAATAGAATATATTCACAAAAAGGAAGGCGTCTTAGGTGTATAGAATAATAGCAATTATAATATTGCTGAATGCAAATAAAGTTTGAGAGATTTGCAAAGGCCATCCAAAGTAGCGATACATAGTCTCTGCCTACCCTTATGGGAATTAACGGAGTTTATATCATCGTGGATGTACTAAGTTACATGTTTTTTTAAATTTATTTTGTCGTTTGATATAAAATGCCATAAATCATAATATTGAAGGATGCACTACTGACGCTTGAGAGAGTTGCAAGTTACTACTAAGTATCGATAAGATCAATAAAATTATACAAAATCACCTTACTCGTTCCCAGATGAACTCATCCCCGCTAAAACCCACTCCCCCCCTCAACTTTGAAGATCCGTAACTTTTATCGTCTGAATTGGATTTTTCATCTCAGACTAATCTGAAATTATAATTGTGGCGAAGAAATCATATCAAAATTCCATTCCGAAGTTGCTCCGCTAATGTTGGAACGTAAAACAGCTGTTCGACTATTGAACTAACTTTGAGGAATATTTATAAGTTTTAGAATAATACATATGTGAGATTATAAAACTCTTTGTAGTACTGATATTTACCTATTTTTATGCTTGAACGTAGGGGATAAAAGTTGGTTTTACAGTAACGAAAGGTTCCTTCTTACTACTCACTTCGGACGTCTGACTTTTGAGTACATTTCCAATTTGACCTTAAATTGCTCTCCAATGTCACTTTTTTCTGACTTTACCTTGGCTTTATAAAACTCTTTCAACAGTTTGCTATCATCCATCTTCGATATATCATCATAGCATTCCTTTTTCCATCTTTTTTACAATATCATCTTTTTCACCGCACCTTTTAGGACATACGGTAAGAGTATTAACTCATAAATAAGAACGCTTTAATAAAAAAATACGGATACATTTTTTTTAAGTTTACTAATAATAATGCAGTATTTATAGTTTTTATTATATAGCCAATATTGTTTATTTATTTTACAAGAAACTCTCTTTTAAAAAACAGAAATTGATTATATTCTAGTAATAAAAGCGGGAAATCTTTAAGTATTAGTTTAAAATAAAAATATAAAAAATAGTTGAATGTAATACGCAAAACTTTAAAAGTAAAGTATTATTTGGATTCCTTTTAATAATGAGGGAGATTCAATATAACAAATTTTTATTAAAACAATATTTAACAGATTGAGAACCTTCTTCTTTAAGTTTTATGTATTTATAAAATCAATTAAGCACACAATAAACTTTGAGTTCTACTTGAGCTAGTAACTAAATAAGCAAGAATTGTAAATAAGTAACACATTATTAAACAAATATGATATCAAAAAAACCAAAACCATTTTTTCCGGCAGCCCGATTTTCACTAAACCATTTTTGCGTCGTGACTAAAACTTGTGTAGCAGAATATCTATGTGACTGTAATAAAACGCGAGTCAATACAGAATACAAAGTTATAATTGGAAAAGTTCATCTTGTTTTAATTACGAAATAAAAAACTTTTCAGCCATTTTTTCCAAGCTTATCTTTCTTTTAATACGGTACCTCTGTGCACCCACGCCGCCTCCGGCACCACACCTTAATTATACTTCCAGTGAAATGAATTCGTCGCTACTTCCATTTTATTCATAACTTATTAATATACAAAACCAAGCGGAATCGTTTAATTAAAATCCTTGTAAGAAGAAAATTTCTTAATTTACAGAATTAGCAGATATTATTATCAAATATATGAAAGAAACGTTTTTGTTCTAAAAAACTATTGATTTATATTCGTATATAAAGATTTCTATATTTATACAAAATTAATTTGTACACACGTGTAATAGTGTGTGTGCTCAAAAAGCCCGGCGTCCAAAGTATGAGGAATAAAAGAGTATGTATGAAAAGATTGATGGATGTAAACGAAGCTAGTGAGGTTTGCCAGGATCGTACAAAGTGGCGATTAATATTCTCTGCCTACCCGAATGGGAAATAATGGTGTGAGCATTTTTAATTGTTTTTGTAATTGGTAAACGTAAATAATATATTTACTACTTTAAATTCTTCATTCAGCGAAAATAACCCAAAAACTTAAAATATAGTAGTGATACAGATATAGATACAACAAACCGGGCAATCCCAACAAAACACAAGTCCGCCAACCAGTCTGCCGCGGCGGTCCGCTCCATCACTAACTGTCATAACTTGGACATTATCAGCACCATCTTAATGTCTGTTCACACAAAATAGGCAGCGCAGAGCTGTAATAAGTGACTCTGATTTATGTTCCATTCGTAGACTAATCCTTGTTGTTTTTCATAGTAGTTTCAACTCATTAAAAGAATTATATTTTTCGGATATTTTAATCGCGTGTAAATACATTATTTTTAAAGCCCGACGTTTCGAAAACTTTTCAGTTATCATGGTCACGGGAAGACTGAGGTGTTATTTGTCATTATACAGTACTATAAAATTATTAATACTAACTACCTTAACAAAATTTTAAGTTACATTTGCGTTTAATATTTGCTGTGTACAAAAAGAGCTAATGTTATTTTAATTATAATGTGCAATCGTGAAAATCTTAGAAAATACTATCATTAAAAGAATGACACGTACATCCCCAAATTAACTAACTTCATTCACTCACATACATTGTATAAAACGGTTATCTAAATAACACAAATTTTATTATTAAGTCCATCGATCTTTTCATACATGCTCTTAATTTTATTATATATATTTATATAAGTTGTAAACTTTTAAACACTGAAATTGTGAGGATTGTAATATTATACAAATTTATTAAATAGTTAGATCTGTTTATAGATAGAGAATCATGTTATCAAATATTTATCAAAGAACTAAAAGAATTTATCTCCAATAGGTACCTTCAAAAATTAATTCTTTTTTTAAGATATTGTAGTTGTTTTCTGAATCCAGCCCTGCAAAAAACCTCTAATTTATAGTAATAAAGGGTGAGTTGGGCTTGATGCGTTTATTTATCTTCACTGCACCTCAATTATCAGGATCTTAGTAAGTCACTGACACATACAGATTGTCCATTGAATATTTTCTCATTCCGTATATTCATTAACGCGCTCGCTTTTGGAGTTTGTAATTGATAAATGGTTTTTAACTTAAGCCATTTAACATATGATGATATATCAAACCAGAAGAACTTACCTGAAAGAAAATATTTAATAGTTAGTTCCTAAAATTGCCAATATGTTTTCCTGATCTGTTACCGGGAAGCGTATAACACTTTGTGAACTAAACTTTCACTGATTTCATTAGTTACTTTAGTGAGTTTTTCCACGATGATTTCGCTCAGTTGACATCCTTAACAAAGGTTTTATTGAGAAAAGGGGTTATGTTTTACATAACTACTTAAGTCTAATTTACGTTAACCCAAAAATTATGATGATGCCCTTGTCTATCATAATTTCATTTTTTTATAAAAAAATACTTTTGCTTAAAAACAATAAAAATATAGCATTACTCATCACAAAGCTGATTAGTACTAATATTCGTCTTCTTATATTCACTTTTACTAAGAATTGAGAATCTATATAAATGCATTATGAAATGTTTTATAATCAATAGATAAATTAAATAACTCTTATTTAAGTACTAATTTACAAGTTTCATTTTCTTGTCAACCACCTCACTTTCTTTCGTTTTATTTGATCTATATTTATGGTATTGATTTTCAAGTCTTTTCCAATACAAAGTTATCGGAAATATTCTGTCCCTTCTTAAAAAAGCAATTGTTCTCAACTTGAGCCGATAAATTTTTATTTAACGGTTCTGACTTCGAAACTCGAGACAATGGACTGTTTCATACTCAATTTGGGGATTAAGAAATACTGTATTATCTACTTTGTTCCCTTTTTTAGGCGTTCACTTATTTGTTTTAAACGTTGTGTTTGTTTATTGAATAATAGATGTTTATTAAGCATACTTTTTATTAAGTAAGATTTAATAATGTTTGAGTCGTGATTTATGCTTATTTTAAAGAAGACCATCGAATGAACACACCATATTAATTTAATCTATAGATTTCTTAGACGTTTGGTGCAATATCAAATTCACGCTTGACCAAACTATTCAATCGCAACTCAAAAGAAACTAATTTCATAATAAAATACGGAAGCACTCAGAACTTTTTACACTTCAACCTCTTTACATTTAAAATCGATTTTAAAATCAGCCATGATCAGATATCGCAGCTTTCCCGTCACGTATTCGGAACGTATCTTAGCGAAGTGACTGTTGCAAAATGAACCCTATTCAACAGTCATAAGGGGTTCAGCTGAAATCGCTCAAGGTCCCTGATTTAGCGATAACAAGATGGGGTTAGAACGGTTGAAGGCGTTATAAAACACAGTTTAATTTAGTGGGGCTTTTTGTAAGTATGTAATTTATTTTTCATGGTATTTTTCATAGGAGATTGGCAACTTTAACTTTACTTTATTGTAATTTTGTGCTACTTTATGTTACCAGACGTGTCAATTCCGTACCGATGATATTATATTATTATTTATATTAAGCGGAATTAATGGAAGTATCTAATTAATATTTGTATTGCTATGGATATCCGCAAAGTAACGCAATGAACGTGAATCGATCCAATATTATATTATTTGTTGGGACAAACCTCCTTCAAATTCAAAACCTTGAAGGGCAAAGATTGCAATTGTTTTATTATTCTGTTTCAATTGTTTTATTATTGTTTTTTATTTAAAATAAAGGACAAAAATGTATTTCTAACTCCCTATTAACCTGTTCTGTCTCTGTCACTTTTCAGCAGAGTAGTGAAGGGGAATTTTGGGAAATTTTGGAAAAACGGGGGAAGTTACTCCATTTTTTAAGCTTCCGTCGCGTGTACAGCCTTAATGGTTATAGTTACATAGAAATCATGTACGACGGAAATATTTAACAAAAAATTGTCTAAAAAATATCTTTTAACAGCGTATGTGTATCTTTTATCCTTTATGGTTGACTCACAATAACACGTGTAACTCCTTATAGCTTAGCAGTTCGGAGCATTTTGATTATATTGGTTTACTCTTAATGTATAGTTCTCTCATTTAAAAAAGTTTACATTATTACCTATTCAATAAAAAAATAATCATAAATATCGGTATAGAAACACCAAACTTATACATGAAATAAGCCATCGCGTCCTGTCGTCGCACGTGAATACTGAATCATGCTATAAGGATTATTTATTAGTAATGGTTGCGCGCGCAAAAGATAGCCGTGAGTATATGTATTATGTATGTAAAGTTTGTTACTCTGATTGTTTGTTTTCATGGGTTTATTTTTGGAGATACTGAACCGTTTCATTAAAGCGCTTTCACAATCACAAAGCTACACTATTCAGGAGCGCTATAAGTTGCGCTAAATTTCACAAAGGTTGAGCTGTGATTGAAGAAACCTCAGATATTTTTAAAACTACGATACCCGTGCGAAGCTGGGCCAATCCACTAGTCAATAATAAAACAATGACATTGCAAACCTAAAACCACTGAGTTGTGATTTCACTATTATTCTGCTTATTAACTTAAGAACGTGGCTAAATTCGATGAAAAGGTTCTGGCTACCCTTTTATACGACTAAAAGTATGGGTATGGAAAGATAGGCAGGACTATTTGAAAAACAAACGAGCAAAAATGAGTGGTATTACTTTATTTTGCGTCTGTTAGGGCACCGCGACCATTTCGCACGAATTTCATATATTTTTGTTTTATATTTTCGCGTATCGAAATTTCAGTCACGTTTTTCATCCGACATTAGCTGAAATTGTGCCTTTTTAGGAAATAGTAATACCAGCTTTTATTATTTCGTCACTTAGTTAGAGTAACTACTTTACTTATGTAGAGATCAAAAAGAAAGCGCTTTCTTTATGATGCTATTTATAATATGACGCCATAGTGTTGGTGCTAAAATATTGCTATTTAACTTAAAGTTGGATTTGGCTTATCCATAATAAATTCTGCTAGTTTATAAGTTTATTTATAATAAGTTTATTTATTTGCACAAAAAACACACAGTTACAAAAACACACAGTTACAAAAACACACAATTACATAAGTAAATTACAGGCTTAATTTGAATAACAAAAGTATTTTTGCACACATCTTACATTTAAAAATTACAAAATTAACAGGGGCCCCCGAACTAGGCTATGCCCGTATCGTATTAGTTTTAAAATTAAGATTTAAAGAGAGTTACTAAGTTTTCATACCAAAGAGTCTAGACAGATGGTATGTAATACGAGGGACATGCCAATAGAAGTTAGATACTCTTTTCTCATTTAATTGACACTGGCAAGCTATACACCATCTTATAGGCTTGTTTTTTATTGACATATTTGAATATAAAACACACTTCTTTTATTTATTTTTTATTTGAATGAGCATCATTTTTCCGAGAATCTGGCGGGAATTCACTTGCAACAATGGAGCTCAGTCGACGTGATTTTCGCGCTATGATTTATTATGACTTTAAAAAAGGTTTAAAGCCTCAAGAATGTTTTGAACTTTTGGCTTCTACTTTTGGTGAGTCTGTTTGTTCCCGAGCATTTCATTGGTTTGCTGAATTTCAAAGAGGACGGGGATGTCTCGAAGATGAAGCGAAGACAGGACGGCCACCAACCGCGGTCACGCAAGAAAACGTTCGTGCAGTCGAAAAACTTATTCGCGAAAACCGACGAATCATATATGTAGAGCTAGAGCAAGAACTAGGAATTGGATCAGCAGCAATGCAAACCATAATTCACGAACACCTTTCTCTCCGTAAACGTTGTTCGAGATGAGTGCCGCACAAACTTACCAATGAGCAGAAAGACCGTCGGGTGAATTGGTGCCTATTCGTGATAGAAAAATTCAACGGAGGCGAGAAAAAAATCGTATATGATATACTGACTGGTGACGAAACATGGCTATATAACTATGATCCCGAATCAAAGCGATAGTCGACTGTATGGTGCTTTGAAGACACAGAAACAAATGGTCGCCTCGTTTTTCTGCAAAACGGGTCATATTGCTACTGTTGTGTAGTGTCGGCTTAGAATAGCACTACCCCATTACTTCCGGTGGGTGTACGTAACAGGCGACTAACGGTATTGGGGCTATTAAGGGATTTTTGGGCGATGCGGTTGGAGACCCATCACCAACAACCTTTATTTTTACCATCTTTTCCTCACTCTACTTTCCAAAAGTGGCCGAGAAACTTCTAGTTCCTCAGCTCTGGCTACCCCTTGTAGGGATTTACAGCCGTGAGTATATGTCTGTATGTATGTGCTAGAGAATGAAAGAACGGTGAACTCCGAATGGTATGTGACAGTTTGTGCTCCAACAATTATATCAGCTTGGTGTGACAAGCGACTGAAGTCAGGAATCCGGCACCTTCTCTGGCTCCACGACAATGCGGCGCCGCACACGTCGGCCAGAAAACTAGACTTTTTCAACTCGAAAAATGTGTCATTTCTCCCTCATCCGCCATATTCCCCTGACCTAGCGCCTTGTGATTTTTACTTGTTTCCAAAAATCAAAGAAAAACTAAAGTGAAAAAGGTTTGAAAGCAAAGGAGGTGCGCTGGTTGCCCATAATTTCGAGATTTCTGAGGTATCTAAAGAAGAGTGGTCACAGGTATTGCCCAATTGGTTCAGACGTATGGAAAAGTGTAGCCGTGCACAGGGTGAATACTTTGAAAAGATTGATACTTGTAATAAAGAATAAATTTCATAATTTTTGAGCATCTTGTTTCTTTTGGCATGCCCCTCGTATACTGTAGTACATAAAAATTAACATTTCGTACAAAGTGGCGATAACAACAATGATAGGAACTAACGGCATGAGTATATGTATGTACAATGTACATAAACCTCAAAGCTATGTTGGAGTGAAGGTCATGACATTCTTATAATAATATATAGCTAAAGCAGTTTGTTCTGAGAATGAGCGCTCATCATTTGTGTAGGTGATGGGGGCAATATGTATTCCATTATTAAGTTGAACGGGTTTTTTAAGTTGGTTTGTTCATATAATTTCGTATCAGTCTCTTAAATCTCAATTTTACTCGATTAAAGCATCCTTAAAAAATAGATTTCTGTGTGCCAATGTACCCTACCCTTCTATCACAATCTAAACAACAGTAATAGTTCAGTCTGAATGTCGTCCTCTGTCATGCTTATTAATAAGAGTTTGAGTCCTAATTTGAGCCTGCACCTTTGTGTTCTGAAGTCATATGGGTCTCATACCGTTGTTAATGATAAGAAAATACCGTAGAAAAATCTACATTAAAGAGTGATTGAGCAACTTAACCTTGAGACAGTGAATTGCTGTAAATACTCACACTAAGTGGAGATAGGCAATATAAATAATCTATGGCAATAAAGGTACTTCAAATATTAGGTGGCCAATAAGACGTAATTTTTAGACGTATTACCTCCCTGCCACCCTTTTTGAAATAGAAATACAACAATATCTATGATTTTTTAATTCTTAAATCAATGAAAACCATACCTTTAAATAATGATTAATTGTAATTAGCAATATTAAGCGTATTTTAATTATATCAGTTAAATAAAAGCTCAAAGATCCAACAAGCAGCGTAAAATGATATTATGAATATACGAAAACGCGTTTATTCAACTGAAATTTTTGCTCAAATGGTAAATAACTCTGAAATCAGATAATCCAAATTGGCATCTCGGAGTGAAGGCTGTGTTGATGTCGAGCCAGCTTATCGATACTCGATAAATTGACTGAGATACCGAACCTCACTACGATTATATTTGTATTTCCATTCAAATTAGATCATTAAGGAAAATTACTTAATTGAGATATTTTAAGTAAACGTTAGATACGTAGGATTCACTGTTTATTAATTGACACTGTTCTTGAAAAAACAATAGTGTAAGGTTAGGCAGAGTACCTATACGTTAAGACACGTGCTGTGCTCATGGTGTTTCCTTTTTATTTGTGGGAATATATGATATGTAACCAAATCTTACATAAATCCACACTTATATTACTTTTTTCTAGACATTAAGTTTCTGTTTGTTGTTGTTAGGTCGCGTGACAATGATTGCTTCTGAGTCTTGGATGCTATTAATATAAATTAAAATATATCTGTAATACTGTACTATACTGTGTAATACTGTATCTGTAAAATGCCGTGTAGTGCCGGCTTAGAATGTCGCTACCCCTTTCTACCCACGGGTGTCGTAAGAGGCGACTAAGGGTTTTGGGGCTTTTTATTGGATTTTTGGGCGATGCGGTTGGAGACCCATCACCAAAAACCTTTATTTTTACCATCTTTTCCCCACTCAACTTCCAAAAGTGGCTGAGGAATTTATAATTCCTTAGCTCTGGTTACCCCTTCTAGGGAAATATAGCCATGAGTATATGTATGTATGTATATGTATATCTGTAATAACATATTTGTATCCAACATATTCATTTTAAATTATTTTTCGTGCTCACAAGTATGTTATCAACAAATAACAAGCATTTCTGCAAGCTTCAGTAAAATGTATACGCAATTTTTCCTGTTTATTAAAAAACAGGTCACAAAGTGATATATAAAAGGGTGCATGTTTGTTCAATTATATTGCTATGCTCGGCTAAGTCAAGTAAATGACGCGCGACTCACTGGCGCGGAAAATTGGTATCCTTTTAGAAGCCTTTAACCCGAATTGTAATCACTAACATAAACAAACACGCTGGAGTTAAACCTCTCAGCGATTTTATCAGTGCAATATTAGCCTTACCATATATATGGATGGAGTTGGGATTAATAACAGTTTTGTTTATTTACTGACTTGGTAGCTACTGTGTTCGGTTTTTATTCCGGGGTTCCATGTTCCAATCTTACAAGCACACTTTTTTGCATTTTGCCAAAGATTTTGCATAAAGTAGGATGATTTTGTTTTCATGCTAACTCGTTGGCCTCAGGGTGTTATCAAGTGTTAAGTGATTATTAAACGTACGTACGTACTAGGCCAGCATGGTGCCACTATTATTCTGTCCCGGATAGAGTCAAGCATCTCGTCGGCGACAAATACCAGTTTCAACTCTGATACTCTAGAGAACAAAGTGTATCTTTCAAAAGAATTTCAAATACGGGCAATGCGCGAGAAGTTGACTAGGATCGTACAAAGCTGCAATTTATAGTCTCTGCCTATCCCTATGAAAACTGCAGAGGGAGTATATGTATAACATAATCATTAAAAAATAATCAAGTAAAATTTTAACAGATAGTAATAATCAAGAAAGAAATAAACAAATATTTGTATAGTTTTCATCGTTCCCACTTTCGTTTAACCAACCCGCAACAAATAACAACTTGCTTGAACCCAATCATAGACAAATAAAATGTTCCATTGCATTCACAAACACTATATTTGCCTCCGCTCATAGAATACAAAGCTGTGATGTCACATGTATGCGGAGAACCGACGACGTGGGTTCTAACGAAAAATCTCGTTCCGGATCAGTGAGCATAAATACGCAGCTTTGCGATTTCTACATTGTTCGACCCAGGCTTTGTTGGTTCGGTCATTGTTTCTTGCTAGGGCGGCGATCTGGCGGGCGGGCGGAGGTGTTTGCTTTACGGAGACGCTGACGTATCACTCGTTATTGCTGAGTGAACTTACTGATTCATTACATTTTGTCAACTATCTTATTTCTTTTAAGCAACTGTAAACATGAATCTGAGGTTATATAAATAAAAATAAAAAACGTTAATGCATATATTTATTTAAAGTTTCAACGTTTCTGTTAACGTAAATTAATTGTGAATAAGCAATAATAATGTTAATACTTGAGAATTCTTACAAGTAATACCTTTGAAATTAAACTAAGACATTAAATGAAGTTAGTATAATCAAAATTATGATTTTTGCTATAAAACTTTCAAGTTCCGCTTAACTTTCCATCGTATCCGTTGTGAAAGCTCTACTGCTGCGGCACGCAACTATCTTCATTTTAATCCCTATTCAGCAAGAACCTTAAGTGTGAAATTAAACAAGTTATGTGAGCAAAGTTCACGTTTAACATAAGTTAATCCTGCACAAGTTTAATTGGGAAATTGTAATTAATACGAAACTCCAGCTCAAACCGTTATGAACTTTTTTCTATGGTAACAAAGATGATTTTACATTGACTAAGCTTAACTGTTTAGTGGAAAAGTTTCTGGTGAAATGCTTTGTTTAATTCCGTTTTATGTTATTGGATTAGGTCGATGAGTGGTTTTCATTTTAAGACCTATAATTTCTCTTTTGTTATATTTTCTGTACTTTTAATATGTATTAAAACCAAAATAATGCTAACGTGTAATGCAACACAAATATAGCACAGAATAGTGACAAACTTTATTTACTGATGTTTGAATACTAAAAAATTTAACTATATAGTATCTACAATTTGTACCAAATAGTGCGATTAAATTGTTCGATTTATAACGTTAAAATTTAGTGTGGTCTCAGTTGAGTAAGTTTCCTCTTAGTTTCAAGACCACTTTATTTTACTTATATATAAATCAAACTTAAACGTTGGGTGGCTAATGTTCTAATACTTTTGAAGATCACGTGAAATTGCCGTGTAGTGCCGGCTTAGAATGTCGCTACCCCTTTCTACCCACGGATGTCGACTAAGGGTATTGGGGGATACTAACTCAACGATATATTTAATTACATATAGTACACATATTTACATATTGCTGTGTATTATCGGCTTAGAATAGCACTAACCCATTTCAGCCGGTGGGTGTACGTAAGAAGCGACTAACGGTATTGGGGCTTTTCAGGGATTTTTGGGAGATGCGGTTGGAGACCCATCACCAACAACCTTTATTTTACCATATTTTCCCCACGCAACTTTCAAAAGTGGCTGAGGAATTTCTAATTCCTTAGCTCTGGCTACCCTTACTAGGGATGTACCACCGTAAGTATCTGTATGTATGTATGTATAAATAATATCCAAGACTTGGAAACAATCATTTATGCTCCTCACATAAATGTTGGTCTCAGCGGGGATCGAACCCGCAACCTCTACACAAAGAAGCTAGTCACCTATCCATCCGGCCACGGACGTCGTCAAGCACAACCAACTGTAACACATGTTATTTCCACTCCGCAGTGAGCGTGGCATGGTCGTCCCGGCGCGGCGCCGCCCCCCGGCGTAGGTCGCTGGCGGCATGGCGCGGCGCGCGCTGTTGCTCGTGCTGTGCTGTCTGGTGCGTTGCCACACCAAGACGCTGCAGCCAGACAAACTTGGTGAGCAGCTACCTTCATTTATTTATTTATTTGGAACACTTACAGCTATTGAACACTTATTGCTTAAGGGTATTGGGGCTTTTTATTGGATTTTTGGGCGATGCGGTTGGAGACCCATCACCAAAAACCTTTATTTTACCGCCTTTTCCCCACTCAACTTCCAAAAGTGGCTAAGGAATTTATAATTCCTTAGCTCTGGCTACCCCTTCTAGGGAATTATAGCCGTGAGTTTATGTATGTATGTATGTATGTACTTACAGCTAAATAATAACAATATAAGGAACAGTACATAACATGAATGTCAATAAAAAGTCTTCAACGATAGTTTAGTTAATAGAGATACAGGGTGACTTAGTGATATGTCTTAATATTTGTCTTGTCTGAAAATTTCTGTTTGTTGTACAGAAGGCTTTATACGTAAAAAAGCATCTTCATTTATGTTTCATTGAAGAATGATTATGCCATAAAACCATTTTTGTTTCCAAAATCAAGAGGAAAGGGTTAAATCCTGTCACAGAATAATCCATGTGGCTAATTTAATATTATCTGTTAAAGCTAGATTGCATAACAGAGATTAAGACATATTTTTGCTTTAGATTTCATATATTAGAAATCAATAATTTGTTTCATTAAAACAATAAGATTCTTCACTTCACATACGAAAATTTGTGGTTCCAATCTTTGATCTTAATGTTTCAAACTATGTAAGTCATAGTGCAATAGTGCAACTAGCCACTTATTTTAATATAAAATACAATCTTTAGTACCGCAATTTCATCGAGTTAATAAAATGACATAAATCATTAATACCTAACCAAAAATGTTTTTATACTTTCTAAAATTATTACGAAAATGATAAACAATAAGGCATGATAATCTATTCACGTTGTTTTGTCAAGTATAACTAACTCACAAAAAAACTATATTCACCCTGTAAACCCACTACTTATATTCAAATGTTATGATATAATCATAAAAGCAGCATGAATCTAAAAGCTATACGATTTAAACTAATTCCAAACACTAGTTTAGTATTGCGTTCAAATACATTGCTACGAAGCTCTTCGTAGTCAATGCCACGACTGCGAGAGTACGAGAGCTCGTAGCATTCCAGCTACGCCGTCCGTAGCAATTTAGCTAATCGTACTTCGGTCGAGTGAAGTTTTAGTTGAAGTCGAATGTATTGAGTTTTTATTTGAATTCCTTTTATTGAAACTGTTGTAGATGGTTTTATGGTAGAATTCACTTCTCGGTAGTTGTCTATACGAATAACATAAACCAAGCAATGTCAGCTTAAACCGAGACATTTTGATGTGAATTTGACGCAGTTCAAGTGCAAGAACTTAATGGTTATTGTTTAGGTATTTAGTGAGATGCTTTGTTTGATACCCCTCAATAACAAAAGGAATAAAATAAGAAATGATTTATTTATATAAAATGATCTTGATCAAAAATAATTTCACAGACATGTACAAAAAGTGACTTTGGACTTTGGGCACTGAATATAGTTATGTTTTTAATAAAAACATTTATTTACTCAATATACAAAGAATCAAATATATGTACACACTTAACTATATATACAGGTATAAAAAATAAATATGTAAGTAAAATGCGATGTTTAATGTTTTTTTTTGACTTGAATTCCTCATGTGGGGATTATTACTCATAAATAAAAGATGTTATTAAAGGAAAGAAAAATTTCGACACAGGCGGGGTTCGAACCCGCGACCTTCGGGTATACGCCCCCGTCGCTCTGCCAACTGAGCTACAGTGTCAGTTGGCATCCAGCGCGAAATTTCTCTATCCTTTGTTTCTTTTTTACACGTTCAAGTAGTGTTTGCGTTTCCTACCTCCGAATTTTAACTAATTCGGACGGCCACTTGTCTACCTTTTCAGATAGAATGCAAATGTTGGAAACGACTAACTATCACATAATTAAATGTTTTTTTTTACATGAATTCCTCATGTGGGGATTATTACTCATAAATAAAAGATGTTATTAAAGGAAAGAAAAATTTCGACACTGGCGGGGTTTGAACCCGCGACCTTCGGGTATACGCCCCCGTCGCTTCGTTCCTTTAATAACATCTTTTATTTATGAGTAATAATCCCCACATGAGGAACTCATGTCAAAAAACATTAAATAGATAAATTTCGAAATAGAGAAATTTCGCGCTGGATGCCAACTGACACTGTAGCTCAGTTGGCAGAGCGACGGGGGCGTATACCCGAAGGTCGCGGGTTCAAACCCCGCCAGTGTCGAAATTTTTCTTTCCTTTAATAACATCTTTTATTTATGAGTAAAATGCGATGTACCGAACCTAGACTAAAGTATATAATAAATACTCTCGAAATCACTGCCGCCTGGAGTTATAGTTATGTTAATTCCACGTTACCAAAATTGTGACCTTTAGTTTATCATTACAAACTTGTACCATAATTTATTGTCTTTTGTTAAGTTATTTCTTTGACAGAAAAATACTGTTTAGTGTATTATATTATGAGTGTAAATATTTACTTGATTCAAGTATTTTTTAGATATTACGGCTAGCCATGGGATTACATTTAGATCAAATAAAAAAGGTTATCAAAAAGGAAGACGCCCAAAGTCTGAAGAATAAAATGGCATGTATGAAAAGATTGATGAATGAAAACGAAGCTAAAGAGATTCGTACAAAGTGGCGATCGTTAGCCTCTACCTACCCCAATTGGGGGTAATGCCGTGGGTGTATGTATGTAACTATGTAAGTAGTATATATTATTTAAATTTTAGCAAAATTATTTAACGTTGACTAAGCTTAAATTACTCTTTCATTTTTATATTTCTTAGCATCCTTTATCTTGATTTGACTAATGATGTTTAGCTGGCCATGATGGATGGCATAGTTTAACTGCCATTTTCTTTCATTAGAAGACATTTTTTGTCGATATGTTAGTTAAATAATTTCATCGAGTAATTAATTTAATTTAATCAATTGTAGAAAGTAGTCGCATAACACATATGAGCAATAAGTCATTACAGTGCTCGGTTAGTTGAAGCTTGTGACTGCGACTCGGGATTTCAATCCAGATGGAGTCATCCAGGTGGAGATCCGCAGTAAGGACTGACTTTGCTCACTTGTTTTATCAGACAAAAAAACTTTCATCGAGTAAAAATAAAACAGTTATTAGTAAGAAAGAAGCATACATATATATATATACTGATGGCTATCCACCCTAGAAGGGGTAGCCAGAGCTACTCAGTCAGAATTTAAATGTGAGTGGGGAAAAGATGGTAAAGTAAAGGTTGTTGGTGATGGGTGTCTAACCGCATCGCCCAAAAATCTCTTAAAGGCCCCAATAACGTTAGTCGCCTCATACGTAAACCCAACGGAAGGCATGGGGAAGTGCTATTCAAAGCCGACACGTGTAAGACTATACTTGTATATTTGAATGAATTACTTAAAATACGTTCTAATAAGATCATAAATATATTTTTACGTAATTTGTAACGAAGTACGTTCTAAAGGAACTTATTTTTAATCGCTGATATATTAACTTTTTATAGTAACACACCGCTTTGCAACGCAGGAAAAGGTTGAAATCTTGTTTATTCTAAGAAAAAGTATGTGAGTGTCGGCACCTGCGTGCTCTCAACACGCTAGTCAAAGAGTAAGCGGCGCTTTTAATGCCATTTTTTGTCCTCCACACTGCGGTTTGTTTGAAGTGTTGAAATCGCTATAACGCTTTGACACTTCGGCTTTTATGTTCTGTTTTTAATTATTGTACATTACATTTAAGTGACTGTATTAAGTATAAAAACAGTATTTTATACTGATATAAATATCTCTCTCAATAAGCAAGTAAGGGCTATCAAATGTACAGTGATAAATTTAGTGCAAACATAGATTCACTATAAGAATATGCTTAAGTTACTAGGGGCCGACAGGGACTATCGATCATTTGTAAGTAAGTAAGTAGTAAGTAAAATGTTTATTTAATATTTAAAAAAAAATACAGACAGTAATTAACAATTAGATACAACATGTAATGATACCAAAAAGGTCTTGGCTCAGCGTAAAATGTACCCAGCGCAAGTCTCGCAGGACACAAACGCTGGTTGGTGATATGCTGGTTTTCAGCCAACACCTCAAACTTGTATCTACTACATACTAACTAATACATAAAGAAAAAATATACTTAAGAAATACACAGGAATATAAACATATACGTATAAGTACGAGAGTGGTAATAAAACAGATAAGTGCGCATGACAGTATATTATTGTAGGTAGATATGTATATACAATGATATATTTAGGAAGAGGCTGACCAATGAGGAAGGGGCAGGCAAGATTATACAGGCTCAAAGGCAAAGTGTCGCTTCAATTCACGCTTAAAACTATTCAGTAAACTAATTTCACATGGTTTAGGCCTTCAGTTTGATAATACAATTTTATTATTAATTGGAAAATAAAATAAGTCGACCGTCATTTACGTTTTGCATTTTATCAATTTTCTAAAACTTCGACGATATAAGTTTGATAAAAATTGAATACCATTTTCCTATTATTATGTTAAAAAATAAGTATCTTTCACATACACATATTTTACATATTCCAATGTTAGAAAAAAACAATAAGAGTAAAAATTATACATGAAATTTAACCTTCTTTAGTCAAATTAAATAAAAAAGGTGTCAAATGTTACGCACCTACAAATTTTATAAAATACAACAGATATGATTTGTCGAATTTTCGTTGTTAAATAAAACTCAACGATACAAGCTGTTCCAATATTCGGGTTTTGGCCATTACAAAATATGAAACAATGATATGTTATATGTGGCTTGCAAGCTTTGATATTTTTTGATATTATTAGTGCTTGTTCATTTTGTCGTTATGAAATTGATGCTGTATAAAAATATACTGAACACATTTTAATCCTTATAACATTGAACTCATTAACTTAATACATACATACATATACTCACGGCTATAAATCCCTAGAAGAGGCAGCCAGAGCTAAGGAATTAGGAATTCCTCAACCACTTTTGGAAAGTTATGTGGGGAAAAGATGTTTAAATAAAGGTTGCTGGTGATGGGTCTCCAACTGCATCGCCCAAAATCCCTTAAAAGCCCCTATGCCGTTAGTCGCCTTTTACGTACACCCACCGGAAGAAATGGGGTAGTGCTATTCTAAGCCGACACTACACAGCATTAACTTACAACATTAACTTAATGTTCAAACTAAATAAAATTAAATGAATCTTTATTATGATGACAATCACTTATTAATAAATAAATTATCAGAATTTCTTTATTTTAGAAGAGACGCTTTCATAAAGCACTGTTAAATTTTTTCCTGCAACAACAACTAAAACAAACAGCACATATGGAAAGAAATGAATTAGTGTTATTCTAAACCAACACTAAAAAAGCAATGTGTGTGAACTCAATATCCGTAAAACATTTCTGAAACCCCTTTTCTGCTTTGGTTTTTATGTGAAAAATTGGCTTATTTATAAACCGTTACTTCAGTAATTGTGATTGATGCGCCGCCGGGGACCGGGGGGCGGGGGCGGGGTACGACCATGACGTCACTTTACTTCGTGAAAGCATTGTCAGTCTTCGACGTTTAAGGTGGGAAATTACCGAAATCCTTTTTGTAATCATTATTTGAAGAATTCCAAATGTGACAAATGCTACAATTTTTCATTTTATCTGACATTAATATCTTACCCAAATATTCTTATTATTTATTATATTCTTATTTTCGAAATGTTATGGTTTCGTTACCGCAGCGCAGGTTTAAAAATTCAATTATTAGAAGCAGAATTAGATTAAACTTATACATAAGTTATTGTGTCTTTAATAAACAATAATAAAACATAGAATTTATGTTTTTATTTTGAATTAATTTTATTTATGTTATCTTTATCTCCAAAATCTAATACAGAAAGCTGAGAGATTGTAGTTCAGTTTAAATAAACATAACATAACATAAACATTCACGCCGTTTATCCTCGAAGGGGGAACTCACATGGCAGCGCCATCTAGTTTCCAGAGAGGGTACCCACGTTTTGCTTGGACAGTGTACTCACGTGATAGGGGGCAGGCCTATCGCCGTTTTGTACGAATACACTGTCACATGACTAAGTACAACTCAGCCATGTGGGTTTCCTCACGATGTTTTCCCTCACCGTTGACAACCATGATAAATTAACCACACATATGACTTTAGAAAAGACAAATTGGTGTAGGCCCGACCCAGGATTGAAACTCACGCCCTTTTGTTTTCGGGCGGGTGTTCTACCCATTGGACTCACCATTTAAATAAACTGATGCTTAATTAATGGCAAGCCATGGAATAAGAACAAAACTCCGGAACGGAATCAGGCTTAGTCGTCTATGTCTGTTACTATGTGTTATTTCGATTGAGTCACAAATATTTTTGCCAAGTTGTATACGTTTGGAACGGCAATTGATATGAATACGTCAAATCACAAACTGACATAAATCCCTTAAATAAGTAACTAAAACTTTGGAATAAAAAAAAACTTAGCCACTTTTAGAAGTTGAGAGGGAAAAAGAATTTAAAATTAAGGTAATGGGTCTCCAACCGCATCGCCTAATAATCGTTAAACAAGCCACTATACTTTTTTTTGTCTCTTAGATCATTTACACGAAGAAATAGGGTAGTGTAATTCTAAGCCAAAACTACACAGCTATACGTCAAAACACTAAACCAATGATCTAATCAATCACTGAAATTCCGAGTTGTCATGTCTGATACCCGTGGGAACAGATAGAGAATAATGTTAGTCACAATCAACACTGCAAGATAACTAAAACTCGTAAATCCAACAACAAAGTTTTTGTCAACAAGACACAAAATCAAATATGGAAGTCGGGTTGTGTTTTTATAAGTAATCTCGCAAACAAACTTCTAGCAAGTAAAAAGATAAACAATATATTTGACGACGTCGATCGTTTTCTCTTAGGAGTTTGTGAAATAGATCCTACTATATATTTCGCGTATATTTATAATTTTATTTGCTGTGTAGCGGCTTAGAATAACACTACCCCATTTCTTCCGGTGGGTGTACGTAATAGGCGACTAACGGTATTGGGGCTTTTAAGGGATTTTTGGGCGATGTGGTTGGAGACCCATCACCAACAACCTTTATTTCACTATCTTTTCCCGACGCAACTTCCAAAAGTGGCTGAGGAACTTCAAGTTTCTTAGCTCTGGCTACCCCTTCTAGGGATTTATAGCCCTGAGAATATGTATGTATGTATTTATAATATACATACATTTTGCCGTGTAGTGCTGGCTTAGAATGTCACTACTCCTATCTACCCACGGTTCTCGTAAGAGGCGACTAAGGCAATGGGGCTTTTTAATTGGTTTTTGGGCGATGCGGTTGGAAACCCATCACCAACGATACTTAATTTTTTTCATCATCTTCCTAGCTATAAAGCTCTGGTTACGTCAATACTTACGGCCATAAATCCCAAAAAGGGGTAGCCAGAGCTTCAGAGCTAGAAACTCACAACATACATACATACATACATATACTCACGGCTATAAATCCCTAAAAGGGGTTGCCAGAGCTGAGGAATTAAGGGAAAAGATAGTAATATAAAGGTTGTTGGTGATGGGTCTCCAACCGCTTCGCCCAATGTTCCCTTAAAAGCCCCAATACCATTAGTCGCCTCTAACGTACACCTACCGGAATTAATGAGTAGTGCTATTCTAAGCCGACATTACACAGCTAGAAAACTCACAACCCACATTTAGAAGTTGCTAGGGGAGATGATGGTAGAAATAAAGTGTGTTTGGTGATGGGTCTCCAGCCGCATCGCCCACAAACCACTTAACCACCAAACCCTTCGTCACCTCTTAGGACACCATTGGGCAGAAAGGGTTAGTGACATTTTAAAATATACAATTTTTAGCAATAAATTGAGACATGCCATTTTACTCTTTTCACTTCGTGTTGCTAACTTTTCGACCGTCCTCAATTAGAACTAAACGTCTCTTCTTAGTTGTCCTCTCGTCTTTTACTGACAGCACCGTCTAATCTACATTGGTCTATTTACCTCTCTCTTCATTTACTGTCATCCATTTATCATGAAAATAATCTTACAAATGCATGATGGTAAGCATGTATTGGGAATTAATACAAACCTAGTTTCAGATATTTTGAACGACCAGTTCTATAGTACTTGGTAATAAATCACTGGTTTATCAGTAAATATAACTATTGTAGTGTGAATAAAAATGACCAAACGTAATTCAGTTGAAGGTTCTAATTACCGTTTGACTTGATTTTGTTTCCTGTTTGTTTGTTTTGTTCTAATCTTATACTTGTAATTCATTTTATTATCAAAAACTATAATAGTATGATGAGAACGTGTATTATTATTTTTTTATTTGAGAGTAACTGTTATGTGATAATGTTTCGATAAATCCTTTGTTCAGTTTTAATTTGGAGATATAAACAACAACCAATCAACAAAATCCTTTATTCATTTTGATATTTTTTTCTCAACAACTTAAGACACAAGAATTCAGCAGGTTTATTGATTAAACATTTTTAAATTAAACATGAATCCTAAATAACAAAAGATAACAAAACAATTTTATATTTAAAAAAACTGGTTCACATACAAGAATGTTACGAAAACTCTACATTTATCACATCGAATAAAACACTATCGTAAAACACTTTTAATTCAAAAATAAAACTATTTCCTCTGCAAAACTTTTCTAAAATACGGCGCGAAACTTACGTCTCGCTGCGCTTACCTTTTGTCTTCGAAACATTCTTTTATTTGGTCTATTTTTCGCAAGCACAAGTTGTATGCAAAATAAAAGTGAATCGGAACTTCCGCGAGGCTAGTTGAACAAGGACGCTCGCGATGAGACTGGGCGCGCTTCACATCACTAGCAGTTTGTAAATAAAACTTGTTAATTAATAAAAATGTTGTTAACCGTCAAAATGAAGTGTTTTGAATTGACAGTCGTAATTGTGAGTTAAAAAATACGTGTCAAAAGAAAACCAGTAGGCAACAAAATAACCAGCAGTCGTAGCTACTAGTTTTGTGCTTCGAAAGCACGTACACACACATATACTCAAGGCCATAAATCCCAAAAAGGGGTAGCTAGTGCTTTAGAGCTAGAATCTCTTCAGCCACATTTAGAAGTTGATAGGGGCAAGATGGTAAATAAAGTATCGTGGGTGATCACTTAAAAAGCACCATACGTTAGAGAGGGGTAGTGACATTTTGAGCCGACACTAAACGGCAATCTATGCCGGCGCTACACGGCAAAAAAGGTTGATGAGCATTTTTTTGTTATGCTCAGCACTAAAGTAAAACATATAAAACGTATGTTGTTGTTCACATGTTGGCTAACTTGCACTAAATCAGAATATTAGTCTATAACCAAATTACCTTGTTCAGAGAAGGTACTAGCTCCTTGTTAGGGACATACTTATATGAGCTGTGATGAATGATTTGTTAGGGACATACTTATATGAGCTATGATGAATGATTTGTTAGGGACATACTTATATGAGCTATGATGAATGATACAACTGACATAAAACATATAGATGTTTTGCGACGTCATTTACAACAATTTATTTTTACTAATTAGGGGTGTAATAATAACTAATAATTATTTGAGATATTCTTCCATTTTTCTTTTATACGAGCATCTTCTACTGCGGATTTTCGATAAAGTCAAAAAAAATTCATTTTGTTTTTCTTTGACAAACTTATAAGCTATACTATAGACAAAAAGACAGACAAACACAAACGAAGTTAAAATAACAAACTAAACGAAATAACTTATTCCATAACTTATAACAAGATAGCAGCCCGTCCCGGCTTCGCTCGGGCATGAATTATCATTAACATTTTGTTTTTTATTTTATTACATGTATTATTATTTTAATAATTTTTTTTTAAGTTTTAAGCTATGTTATATTTTTTTGCTGTGTAGTGTCGGCTTAGAATAGCACTACCCCATTTCTTCCGGTGGGTGTACGTAACAGGCGACTAATGGTTTTGGGGCTTTTGAGGGATTTTTGGGCGATGCGGTTGGTGACCCATCACCGACAACCTTTATTTCACCATCTTTTCCCCACACAACTTCCAAAAGTGGCTGAGGAATTTCGGATTCCTTAGCTCTGGCTACGCCTTCTAGGGATTTATAGCCGTGAGTATATGTATGTATGTATGTTATATTTTTTTGTATTTATATTTAGATATATTTTTTTATTTTTTATAATGAGTAATTACATCAAAAGCCATTCAATTTATAGAGTTAGAGCTTCCCTGTAAACAATATTTGACGTTGTTGTATTTTGGGGCAGCAAAATAAATTGATGTTCAGGGGTTCAGGGTTGTTGTACGGGGCCTGCGACAGGCCAACGTACAGTTGACCGTGAGTAAAACAATTCTTTCGCAGGTCAATCCCTACTAATTTGAAGGTTTGGCCTTGGGACTTATTAATTGTTAAAGCAAAAGATGTTTTTACCGGAAATTGTAGCCGTTTAAATGGAATTGGCAGATCAGTTGGGATCATCGGTATCCTCGGTATATGAGCTAATTGACCGGCTGCTGGGCCAGTGATAATAGTCGCTACATTCAAATTTTGCTTTTACTCTTTGATAAGCAGCCTCCCGTACCCCTTCGTGACGCCTGCAACAACTTACTATGCATAGCTAATCGAGCGGAGTTTTATCTATTTTTTTAATTCGAGATAACTTTCGAATGGAATGTTCGAATTGAATAATTCAAAAATTAATATAAGGGTATTGAAGTAGTCTAAAATAATATATACGTTTTTTATAAGGATTAGATAGGTACAAATAAAGAGCCTTTTTCTAAAGCAGGATTTTAATTTAATTTTTAAATAATTTTATATAATGACGCTTGTTGTGAGATAACTATAATAGTTAGAGACATGCTGTCTGGGCATTTTTTTTAGATAATAATGTGTTCTATAAAATTGTAGTACATAATTTTATTCTATAGTCAATAGTTTTCGCAGCGCACGCGATGTAAGGATTTTTTTTGGTATTTCTTTAACACCTTGGGTTACATTTTTGAAGTTTACGTAAGGATCCCTAATTTTTTGAAAATGAAATATAGCCTATGTCACTCAGGAATAGTGTAGCATTAAAACAGTGAAAGAATTTTTCAAATCCGTCTAGTAGTTTTGGAGCCTATTCAATTCAAACAAACAAACAAACAAACAAACAAAAAATCAAACCTTTCCTCTTTATAATATTAGTATAGATGAGTCATGTAATAAATGCTAAAGTAATATTATTTAATAGCTCACTTAACTTCGGAACGTCGATAAAACCGAAATGATAAATTCTGAATGTACTTCTTAAAAGGTATAAATTACAACAAATTAGTTTTGGTTCACGTGACCCGATCGCACGGTGGGTCACCCATCACGGTTCTACCAACATAAATATGCGTTGCGCGGTGTAAATATTTCCTGAACATGCGTCTGAAATGTGTTATGGCCTTGATTTTACCTCACCATGATTCAGCTGTTATATAAACAACAATTTATATTTTGGTAATTATGAATTGTATGGGGGAGCACAAATATAATAAAAATATGAAAAAAAATCTATACTTATTTTTTATATATTTTTAATTGGTTAATGTTTTATTTATTGATTGGTCGGTAGTTCT
This sequence comes from Bedellia somnulentella, assembly GCA_963576735.1. NCBI lineage: Eukaryota > Metazoa > Arthropoda > Insecta > Lepidoptera > Bedelliidae > Bedellia > Bedellia somnulentella. The sequence continues at coordinate 252,947 of OY755175.1, read as the reverse complement.
AGCATATTTAATGTAAAACATTTTCTTATACGATATATCGTGTTCGTATTGGTTTTAGTATTTTCAAGGTTCTTTAAAACGCAAGATATAGTTTAAATGTGTAATATTGCTTATTAGATTACAGATTCTGTGTAGTGTCGGCTTAGAATAGCACTACCCCATTTCTTCCGGTGGGTGTACGTAAGAGGCGTCTAAGGGTATTGGGGTTTTTAAGGGATTTTTGGGCGATGCGGTTGAAGACCCATCACCAATAACCTTAATTTCACCATCTTTTCCCCACGCAACTTCCAAAAGTGGCTGAGGAATTTCTAATTCCTTAGCTCTGGCTACCCCTTTAAGGGATTTTTAGCCGTGAGTATATGTATTTATGTATTACAGATTGCAAAATAAATGAAACAAGATAAGACTGTAAATTGATAAAGACAAGATTATTATAAATGCCACATAGACAGACAGATAAAACTTATATTAACCTCAGTACAAAAATAGTCAAATGTTGTCTGAAATAAAGAAAACAACTTGTATGTTGCTCACAATAAGTTCCTTTTATTAATAGCATTACGCACGCGACGTGTTCTAGTGTGTGAATACAATGCTTGAACTTTCCGAAATCCTTGATTGCGATCGTAAATATGATAAATGGCTTCTACGAGTTTGTTCATCAAGGTTATTTGTTTTATATATGATCCATAGGTTATTCATTAATGCTTAAACCTTTAGCTAGTTTTTAATTGCAAGATTTTAAAATATAAATTAAATGCATTGAAAACTAATTAAATGCATTGAAAACTTTTCAAATAAAATTCAGCAAGACATTTGTGAATAAAACATTTTCGAAGTCTAAAATATTTTGCATTTCAAGAAACATGTGGCCCGAAATAGCAAGTTAAAAGCAATAATGTCAAATAAGCGGCGTGCTGTGCTCGGCGGCCCAACGAGGCGTGTTTCTGAATACAATCAAAATGCAATTTTGTCCAGCGAGCGCTTCGCTCGGAACACTGGGCACTCCTGCCGAGATCGTCTCTTCAAGAGAACCTCGCATACTGACTGCAGTAAGATGTTAACATGATATTGGATTTTCTTAAACATTTATTTCATAAAGAACGAAAGGCATTATGCAATTTTTTTCATTAAACTAACAGTTCCCTTCATAAATAAAAGTTTTAATTTATTCTAAGGATATAAGATATGCTTTTGATGGACATTTCATACTGCAGCTGTGTATTCCATGAGAATATTATCTGGCCTCGTGTAGCATATAGTGACTTTTTGGGTGTTTTGCAATTGGCTTTAATTTAATTGTGCCAGATAAAATTTATCACATCTTTAATAAAAAAACAAAACTGTCACCCAAAATGTATTTTGCACAGAACGGATATAGTCGTAATAAACTTTTACAACACACGCACATTTCGTTACAAAAAGGTTGCAAAAACTAAATAAACTTATAAAGAAACAAAATATTTTAGTAAGCGAAACTCACAAACAATCCAGTTCCTATTATTAATTCCAAATGCTTAGTTAATAAGTTAGTTACCCGGAAATTCACTAAAACCGTCCTTTGAATCACTGAAACTGACTCGAGCAAAACTATAATATTTACACAACTCTACTAAAAGCTTGTTTGTCTTTGTGACATTTACCAGAATGAAGAGACAATATATATATTTAGTGAATCTACGGTTATTGCGAGGCAAAAACATTATTCTTTATTCGCTGTGAGCCCAACGAATTTGTTTCCAACTGTGTAGTGCAGGATAGGGCGCTGTGACAGTGATTGCCCGCTAAATTACAGGCCTTCAGACTTCCTACTTCACACGACGCGGCATTCGCGAGTCGCGGTGTTAACTGGGGTGTTAGTGAACTTTAAAGTAAGGAGATAAGGGTGATAATGTTGTGTAGATAACGGTGACGATTGTGCACTTGAGACAATACTCTGTGTGAGAGGTATTGTAGAAAAGGGTGCCTTTAAAAGGTTGTCAAACCGCAAAATTCGTTTTAAAGTCAAAATACATTTTATATTACCATTTCAATGTGTATTTTGGTTGATTTGATGTGAAATTAGATATTTAGAACTTTCAGTGTGATTATTTTAATTCCATAAAAACGATTAAGAAAAGGAATGATCAAGCGTGAAAACTTCCACACTTGAAAATTTTTAGTCACCCCTGGTATGTTAATAAGAGGTATTTTAATTTAAAAGGGGAGAAAAATCTTATAGTAATACTTTTAGGTTCTGAAAAGCCCTTCCGTAACTCAGAAGCCAAAATCAACCAACCAATTTTGACAACTCGTATGATATATACAAGAAGACGTGAGATATACTAAGATTGCACTGTAATGTTAATGTATTTTCACTTTATAAAATGACTATGCCGTGTAGTGTCGGCTTAGAATAGCACTACCCCATTTCTTCCGGTGGGTGTACGTAAGAGGTGACTAACGGTATTGGGGCTTTAAAGGAATTTTTGGGCGATGCGGTTGGAGACCCATCACCAACAACCTTTATATTACCATCTTTTCCCCACTAAAATTTCCAAAAGTAGCTGTGTAATTTTTAATTTCTTAGCTCTGGCTACCCCTTCTTGGGATCTATAGCCGTGAGTTTATGTTATTTATGTGTGTATGTAAAATTACTAAAATAATCATAAATTACTATTTTTTTTAAATATCAATCACTACGTTGAAAACGAAATTTCGTTAATAATTTGGAACCACGCAAAAAATATTTTTGTAATTTTAAAATAAGGATTAGAACCGTTGAAAATTAACATAATAAACATACATATAACATAAACGTTCACGCCGAATATCCCCGAAGGGGTTGGCAGAAGTACTAATACTTCTGAACATCACGTGACTTTGTCACCTGGTGTTCAGAGTACCCACGTTTTGCATGAACAGTGTACTCACGTGATAGGGGGCAGGCCTATCGCCGTTTTGTACGAATACACTGTCACATGACTAAGTACAACTCAGCCATGTGGGTTTCCTCACGATGTTTTCCCTCACCGTTAACAACCGTGATAAATTAACCACACATATGTCTTTAGAAAAGACAAATTGGTGTAGGCCCGACCCAGGATTTGAACACTAGTCGTTTGCACGATAACCGAGTGTTCTACCCACTGGGCTATCACGGTATTGAAAATTAAATAACCATATAATGTTATATCAAGCTAATCTCATACTATTTGCCTTTTAGTTCCATATCAAAATATTTGCTTTGGGTTGGCAAAGCTCTTACAAGTATCTCGCTACATATTCGTATTCATGTCATTTAGAAATAACACAGGGTGTTGAAATTGTATTAGAAAATAATAATAATATGTCATTAATGAAAGGTTTTAACATGTAACATAACCTACCAACTGTAGAAGGTGCAGGATTTTAAAGACGAAAATATCTGATTATTACGTTACCCTCTTATCTTAGGTGTGACTAACTGTCATGAGATTAGTCACTATTATTATTAAGTTTCATAAAATTTTATTTTATTAAAATTATTTCTGCGCACACATTTTTAGATGAAGTTATTGGAGTGAAGGTTCCTTTACCCCCTATTTTTATATAAGGCTTATCAGAGAACTCCTCCTTATCCGACAGACCACCACCAAATTTGGAACCATGGTAAAAGTAACCAGGTTGTAACGAAGAATTCTGATAAAATTACCATTGAGGAATAATCATCCTTAAAAGATTCTCATCTAAGTCTATAGAAAAGTACAGTAAACAAATCTAGCGCACGCTCATAGAATTTTTCATTCGCCACTTCTCGCTCCAATTTGGCATCCCGATGCATTCATGTCCACCTACGAGTTAAATGTTACTATGTACTATTTTCTAAATTAATAATAGCTGATACCGTCAAATGCAAAAAAAGTCATTGCCACATCGAGTTATGACAATTGTCAAATGTGAATCATTAAAAACTTAATTAACTTTTTAATTGCATAATTCACTACTTCAGTGATTCAATAAAAAAATATTATTTTTTTCCAGCAGCCTGTATATTGTATGTAATAGGATCATAGAAGTAATACTGCTGGCGAACGTTTATATTTTAATTGTAGCGAATACGTTCCGGCGTGGCTGGTTTCACCTCATTATATCATGTGAGTGGTACTGATGTTACCGCCGGGAGATACTCCGAGTAACGGAACGGCCTCATCATTTGAGAGCGAATTTAATTATATTATAAGTCCATTTGTTTGAGTTTACGGAATTTGATTGTGTTTTTTAATTTGCTGCTTTTGAATAAATGATAAGAAAGAAAGAATGAATTATAAGAAACGAAAACGAACTCTATCATTTCAGTAATTGCAAATGTCTTTTCAAATTATCATAACGAAAAACATCGTCATCAGCAGTTCTACCAACAATTACGAAATATACTTCTTTAATATGAATATGATATAATTTTGATGAGCCTGTTGTTCCAAAACACTATAAACAACGATAATAACAACTATCTAGGATCCATTAAATCGTAACGAGTAAAGTTTGGTAAAACATCAATTAAAACAAAAACTCGGCACCAAGTCGGCTGTAATGATTTTTTGATGCCAGCGTATTTATAATTGCCGAAACTGGTACAAGTTTCCATATAATTGCCCGCGTTTTGAGGTGTAATGGGGAGTTGTCTTGGGACGGTTACAGTGCGACGCGTGTGCGCTGGAAAATTTAGCAACTTTTTTTGTAAGCAGGTTTGCATATGATTGACTATGACGTTTGTTCCAAAGTCCATCAGTGAAACTAAATTTTCTATTGTATTTTTAACACACCATCATAGTCCACGCTGATCTGATGCGGGATGGCAGGCTAATGGCTTTTTCCGTGACAGTTGCTGGGACCAATGTATTAACGTGTTCTCCGAGACACAGCAATTATGTATCTTATTTTTCAAACGTACATATAAGTCTCACAAAGGGAAATAAAACCAAGACTTCAGGATTACCAACTGAAAGTACGCTCGACCATGGTGGCCGTTACATTTCCCTTTTCCATTTCGAGTACATTTAGAGCAATAATTAATGTTAATTTTATTTCTAACATACAAACATATACTCACGGCTGTAAATCCTTAGAAGGGGTAGCCAGAGCTAAGGAACTAGAAATTCTTCAGCCACTTTTGGAAATGATAGTGGGGAAAAGATGGTAAAAATAAAGGTTGTAGGTGATGGGTCTCCAACCGCATCGCCCAAAAATCCCTTAAAAGCCCCAATACCGTTAGTCGCCTCTTACGTACATCCACCTTTTACGTTTCTTTATTTCTAAGTCATTTCAAAAATTAGATCATTTTCGTTAAAGCAATGCATTAATAATTTGACTATCGATTATAAGAAAAGCGTGGATGTAGAACTTCCCTTGCAGTTTATTGTTACCAGTTTTCGGTGATTGTGCGCTGAATAATTTATGAGGGTGGACCTGAAAAAAGTTACTAAGTGTTAACACCTCAATCACCACTAAGTGCCTCGTTTGTGTCACTACGTTTTACTATCATATTATATTTATATTTTACTATTATATTTATACTTCTCTTTCACTCTAATTTGATGTTTTTAAAATAACAGTTCAAATAGCCGTATTGAAAAGGAATTTATGCTGTAATAAAGCGATGATATTAGTCATATATTATGAGGTTGTGATGAGGTAAATCAGTGTTGTGAGCTTCCAAAGCTCACAACGTAATGCTTAGGCAGCACCGTTTCGCTGTGCAGAGGCCTTGCCTTCTAAATATTATATTTGTATGTTTTTTCTTGTTTACTTTTGTTTTCTTGCTTTGAGAATTGAATAATGTGTTGTTTTTTTATATATTTTTTTCTCTATTAATGTTATTTTTCCATGTTCTGTACAGCGAATAAATGTCTATCTTTCTTTCTTTCTTTCCGGTTGAAATGGTACTCTCTCAACTGGTCTCCACATAGATCTCAATTGTAATAAAGGGTTATAGAGTAGGTTTTTAAGTAATTGGTGATGTTTTAAAAGGTGTTAGGCAGTCAAGACCTTTTTTTTTTACCTCATGTTGATAAGACTGTCTGTCTACAACAAACTTTAATTTCTTCTTTAATCAACGTGTGTGATGTAGTTGAAACAACCTTTCACAATTATAACTGGCTTTTTACGCCATACATGGCATACATACTTGTCATACATGTATTTCATAATAAGATGAAATAAGTACATCCCAATTAGACATTACTCTACCGCAACCGTGATAGCCCAGTGGGTAGAACACTCGGTTATCGTGCAAACTACTAGTGTTCAAATCCTGGGTTAGGCCTACACCAATTTGTCTTTTCTAAAGACATATGTGTGGTTAATTTATCATGGTTGTTAACGGTGAGGGAAACATCGTGAGGAAGTCCACATGGCTGAGTTGTACTTAGTCACGTGACACTGTATTCGTACAAAAACGGCGATAGGCCTGCCCCCTATCACGTGAGTACACTGTTCATGCAAAACGTGGGTACTCTGAACACCAGGTGACAAAGTCACGTGATGTTCAGAAGTATTAGTACCTCTGCCAACCCCTTCGGGGATATTCGGCGTGAACGTTTATGTTTATTATGTTTATGTAGACATTACACTCTAGTTTTAACTACTCTGAATCTTAGCTTTAAAATTACTTATATAGGTTTCCAAATGTTGCTACTTATATTTCTACAAATACTCACTCTACGGTGTTGTTCAAATAGCTGAGCCATAGTAGCAGTGGTTCTCAACTAATAAACAGTTGTGAACAAAACCAGCTAGCCGCTGCATTAAGTGGAGTTATTTGATGTCTAAAACACTCTTTATGTCCTCGAGATAAGGTCCAAGGCTTAGCACCTGCATTTGCATTTAGATAGTAATTCTAGTGTTAATAGTGTGCCCAAAAGTGTTTCGAGTAAATAGCTTTGCAAAACGTACTGGATGCTATATCTGATTTAAATTATGCGACTGAAATTAAATTTATCTCATGATTTGTAATTATTAAAATACAATTGTGAGTATGACGAACTTTGGTGATGCGATGTCAAGATTATATAATTAGGTGGTTTAACATATTACGAGTATTAGGTGAATTAAAGCTTCTATTTTTTACGTAGTCGCGCAGCCGTACAAAGCGGTAATAAGTTTGTTCCCTATCTAAGCGGTAATAAGTTTAACACAAAGAAATGAGCAATCGCCGTTTATTTTAATAAAATGAAACTAGATATCATTGCAAAAAAAAAAACCACTTAATCTAATCATAAGGTTAATAATAAACTTACATTAGCAAAACCAAACTTTAATATCACTAAAATGATAAATAAAAGCTTCAAGTTTGCCGTGTCGTAAGAGGCGACTAAGGGTATGGGGCTTTTTAAAGTGGTTTTTGGTTGGAGATCCATCACCAACGAAACTTTGTTTCTATCACCTTGTCCCTATTAACTTCCAAATGTGGCTGAAGAGTTTCTAGCTCTAAAGCTCTGGCTACTCCTTTTCGGGATTTATGGCCGTGAGTATTTGTATGTATGTATAGTGTCGGCTTAGAATAACACTACCCCATTTCTACCCGTGGGTGATCGTAAGAGACAAGTAAGGGTATAGGGGCTTTTTAAGTGATTTTTGGGCGATGTGGTTGGAGACCCGTCATCAAAAACATTTATTATAACCATCTTTTCCCCAATCAACTTCCAAAAGTGGCTGAGGAATTTCTCATTCCAAAGCTCTGGCTACCCCGTTAAGGGATTTATAGGCGTGAGTATATGTATGTATAAATAACCAAACCTTTTGAAAAAAAAGGAATGGTCTATAATTTAACACTGAATGTATCATTAAACTTCTTTGCCCTGTAAATACATATCTATAAGATCTAAAAGAACAAAATCAACAATATTATAAAAGAAAACAGTACAACCAAAATAAGCTAAAACTAAAAGACCGTGCTCTTGGACTTCTTTTCAACTGAAACTACTGTAATTAAGATCTAACTTTATACCGTTAAGTAAATACTTCTGTTAATTAACTTGGTAGAGAGTTCCGCTGTACTGTGATACGAAAAATGAATAAAAATAGATCTTAAAATGTAGCCAAGAGGATAAATTTAGATTAATAGAAAAAAAACTCATAAGTTTGCGATGGAGTAAAAATTACTATGACAATTTTGATACTAGTTATGCAATCAAAGATCGCATTACAAAAATATCAAGTTCCAGCAATATTATTATAAACATATATATGTCAGTCAGTTTGGAATTTGGCCTTAAGATAAATCGCAGTAAGACGAAGATGATGATTGTGGATCGTGCCAACAACAACATGCCTGAAGTCACGAAAATTGCAAATTGTGACGTTGTACAATCATACGTCTATCTGGGAGCGCTGATATCCAACAATGGCGGATGCGTGGACGAAATAAAGCGACGAATGGCGATTGCAAGGTCTTCTATGGACAGACTTAGGAAAATATGGAAGAACCGCAACATCACCAAAGCCACAAAGACCCGGCTAGTCAGAGCGCTTGTGTTCCCCATATTCCTCTATGCTGCAGAGACATGGACGCTTCGGGAAAGCGAGAAGAAGAGGATTGATGCTCTTGAGATGTGGTGCTGGAGGAAAATGCTTGGGATATCGTGGACAGAGTTCCGTACCAATGACTCAATCCTCCAAGAACTAGGTGTCAAACAGCGCCTATCATCTATAGTCCAAGCTCGTATCTTAACCTTCTTCGGACATATATCTCGACGCGGGCGCATGTCAATCGAGCGACTGGTGGTACAGGGCAGAGTAGAGGGCACCCGAATGCGTGGTCGATCACCAATGAGATGGACGGACCAAATCAAAGCAGCGCTGGATGACCCCCTGTACCAATGCACCAAAAAAACAGCCCTCAGAGAGGAATGGCGACGAATTGTGCGGCGGGTCACCAAACCAAAATGACGACCACGACCACTCTGTCAAGAGTGTTACGACTGAGAAGAAGATATAGATATCATGACAACATTTCTAGCTACTTTACTTTTAATGAACATTACACTCTAGTTGTAATTACTCTGATTTGAGCTTTAAAATTACTTATATAGTTTTCGAAATGCTGTATAGTGTCGGCTTAAAATAGGACTACCCCATTTCTTCCGGTGGGTGTATGTAAGAAGCGACTAACATTATTAAGGAAGGTTTTAAGGAATTTTTGGGTGATGCGTTTGGAGTCCCATCACCAACATCCTTTATTTTTACCACCTTTTCCCCACTCACATTTCCAAAAGTGGCTTAGAAATTTCTAATTCCTTAGCTCTGGCTACCCCTTGTAGAAATTTACAGCCGTGAGTATATGTATGTATGTTACTTTTGATGAATACAAACGTATATCCCCGAAGGGTTTGGCAGAGGTACTAGTACTTCTGAACATCACGTGACACTCACCTGGTTCTCAGAGTACTCACATTTTGCGTGGACAGTGAACTCACGAGATAAGAGGCAGGCCTAGTGGTAGTGCTATTTTCACCCGAACTCAGTCGGCCAATTGAACTGCTTGCAATTTCGTGTCTTCTTAATTAATATTTTTTTATCAGTGTTTATGTTACGTAACACACTAATCTTCGTACGATGCCTTTAATAAAAAAACATACACAAATATGGCTATTTAATAAATAGTATAGCTTTATTACAAATAAAATAACACGTGTTGAGTATATTGAAAATATGTTTTGATCGACGGCTTGAGTATGCATGTATTTATTTATAATCGCTAAAGTTATCTGAATTAAGAAGTTTTTATTTTTTCAGTATAAAAAAATATTGCTTAAATATGCTTCGTTAAGTCATGCAAAAGCTTTCTGCATTGATTTATCATATTTTTCAATTGTGAATTCGTAAAGAAAATAATCGGATGTACTATAAACATTAAAGAGCCATAAACCGTCAGCTATAGTAGATAAAAGAAACCGAAGAATATTCAATGAACACAAAAGTACAATCTTATTTACAACCGTTTACGATTCCGTGACGAATTCAAATTGTTTTTTTTTTCAACGAAACCGTTTTAGTCCTGTATCAGTTTTAAAAGAAGGGCATTTAAGCGTGTCGCATAAATTTACATGACAAACGTTCGGAATTGAGAAAGGAGGTTATATTTTTGAAAGAAACGGCCAGCACTCACGGGGTTCCATTTCCATAAATAATAAATAACTAGATTTCGAACATTCGGGAAATGTCAATTCACAAACGAGCGGGTGTTTTACCTTGAAATGATTGAGTAATAGTATGTTTATCTGCAATATTTTGTATTTCTATTGAAGTCTCTAATTAATATTGCTTCTTTGAATTTATTATATTTATTTAACTTTCAGTTAATAGCATAAGATGAAAATGAGATAATTATGTTTGTTCTTTATGAAAATAACTTAAAGTAAAAATTTCGAGTGTCGATTCAAATAGCATAACATTATTTACTCTCGTACGTTAATTTACAATAAAATAAACTGAGGTCTGTGAAAAAAATCGTATATCGTTGAAATCCTTTAAGGTCAACTATTTTCAATGTGAGCCCGTTTTAAATTTACTTACTTTGATACATTCTTTTAGCCATAAGGTACTGGTTTAGAAAATCATCATATGAGGCTATTTGGTTTAGCGAAGGCTTTATATTTAGACTTTATATGGAACTGACCCATCGACCGTAGCAATTTTTTTGTGATGCCATATATTTACATCTGCCGTTTTTTTTGGCTTAACTTTAGACTGACCTTAGACTTCAAAGCAGTTCATTTTGTTGTGTTTAGATAGGGTTATAATTCTTACGGTCTGCCTTTACTGTGTGATCAGATCAGGCTGCGTAAAATAATTTTCTTTTGTATTTATACAAACTTTTTACAGTAGTAGTTGTTAGCGGTGAGGGAAAACATCGTGAGGAAACCCACATGGCTGAGTTGTACTTAGTCATGTGACAGTGTACTCGTATTCGTACAAAACGGCGATAGGCCTGCCCCCTATCACGTGAGTACACTGTCCATGCAAAACGTGGGTACTCTGAACACCAGGTGACAAAGTCACGTGATGTTCAGAAGTATTAGTACCTCTGCCAACCCCTTCGGGGATATTCGGCGTAAACGTTTATGTTAACGTTTATGTTTACAGTAGTTAATTACAAAAAAGAAAACAGAACTTCGAAATGAACAATCTCTCAACCTCTCACCAAAGTTGAAAGGGTAAAAAACAGCAGTTGATTCATTTAAATATTATAATTCAAGTCAGTTGTTAATCTCTTCCGCTACTTCCTGCTAATTTTATTCATGAGAATTCCAAATATAATTTCGAAAAGTCGAGTTTTAAGTGGAATATATTGCACAAAGTATTCAAAATAGCCGACAGCATATGAATATAAATGCTATTACACCGTTATATCGGATATTCTAACCCGCCGATACTGCAATGTCTACGAAAAGACAAAATCGTTTTTAATCCGTAATGTATAAAGTCGAAATTACATTTATAAGAGTTATTGTAGTTTCGTGCGCATGCATATATTATCAAATACGGATTTCGTACAAACCAACAGCTGGGCAGAACGTTATTTCATGGGATTTATTTAACATTGTAATTATGCTATTTAAACATTGCATGACTTTTTGCTGTGTACATCAGTGGTAGCAGACAAGTTTGGTGTTGTGTACACCTGTTTGTTTTTATTTCGATATTAACTTGAGGTTAGGTATACAGCAATCGCTTTCTCATGAATTCGCATTTTAACACAAATTATTGATTCGGTACTGGGAAGACGAGATGCTAAAATATTAATAGATAATAATAAAAATGTACAGTGCAGGTACATAACGTGTTGATCAAATAACAACACTCTTACCATAAGTTATACTATATGTATAATCATCATAGTTTGCAAATCACATTGGGCAATTTCAAGGGACTATCAGAAGATATTAAAAGAAGAAAATATCGCATCAACCGTACATGAAAAACAAATTACTGTTGGAACTGGGTTAACAAATAATTTATGCAAAAGATAAAAGAAAACATAAAATTAGTATATAAGAAGTAATAGATCATTTAGACAGCGAAGAAATTACTAAGAACTAATTAAATCAATACAAGTTTATTTCATACAAACCCATAGAAACGATGAACTGTCTGCAATTGCGTAATAGGTACAACATTTACGTAAATGTATGAGGCTGTAATAGGAGATAGAGCAAATGTAGTTAGGTTGCGATTCCTCCAGTGGCGTGTGAGGGTATTATGTTTAAAAGAACCAATATAATCGTTCATCTGCACATACTGAGGCGAGGCGAGGTTAAAGATACTATTGTAACTAAAAATCATTTTAACTTGGAACATTACTCAGCAATTATTAACATAGAACGAGTAAAACATTAACGTTCCAATATCGCCTGAGTTTAACCGCATATACCCAGTTTCCATATAAGTATTCCCTCAAGAAGTACATCAAAGACATAACAATAACACAATATGCGTATAACGTATCAAAAGTTACAAAGTCCCAGAAACATTCCTACCCTAATCACTGGTAAAACGTTCCGTTTCCCGCAAATAAAAACTAAACAGAGAGCCCGACAAACACTTACACGTCAAAAGCAAAAAGTACAAAAGACATTCCCTAACAAAAGTCGAAGGTCGAGTTTCCTCTTTCCTTCGAAGCCTTCGGGGAAACATGGAACAGAAAACATCAACGTGAAATACGACAATCTGTATTAGTGATCTCACTATTGCTACGAGCTTTTATGGATTCTGTATTTTGTTCTAACTGTGCAGAAATTGCCAGAAAATAACCGAAATTATATAAAACTGTGTAGTGTTGGCATATAATAACACTAACCTACTTCTTCCCGCGGGTGCCATCCGAGGGAACTTGGGCTTGTAAAGTGTTTTTCTCAATTCATTTCCCACTCAAATCTTTGTCTTTCTCTGAGGAGTTTTTTATAGAAAGAAAGAAAGAAAAAGAAAGAAGTTATTTATTCGAAGCCTCTTATAAAAGAAAACAACATTTTTAAAACAAGTATAAAAAAAACACAGTAAAAACAAAGTACAACTAGAAATAAAAACAAAACTACATATTCAAATTCAGTTAAAAAATAGTGCAATGCGATTAAGAGGCAAGACTAGGAATCTGGCTCAGCAATATAGCAAAGGCAATATACCTTTACCACTGATTTTCTGCCAGAACCTTAATAATTTATAATTGGGATAACTACGGATACTGTAATAATTTTGCATTTTTTTTATATTACATACATTACCTACACTAAAGGTCTTGTTCCCAAAAGAATCGTAACATAACAGTAAAAATCAGGAATCATTCAAAAACTATCGTAATCCCAAACATAACCGTTTGAAACACCAGCGCAGCAGATCTGAAAACTATCCAAAGGTAATGCGAATGTAAAAGTTCCTGCAGCATTACCGGAGCAATCTAGACCAGTTAGCATAGAAGGTGCAGTTTGGTTCGCTATTAGCAATAATAGTCAGCCACGTTACGTCCGTCTTAAACTAGCGGGGATCAGGACAGCGATCGCGCGGTAATGGCGACTCCATCCGCGCACATAAACAACGCTCCACGCTGCTATATGCTAATGTGTTGCAGACACCACATACGAGGATTTCCAAGTGATTATTAAATGTATTTTTTCGGTTTGCATTTTGGTGATTCGCATTATTATCAACCTTCTTTCCACTGAAGTTACCACCCTACTTAATATTTCGGGTTTTTTTTTTTATTTGGCTATTACAAATGTTATCACGTAATATTTTTGTTTGTAAACTAAATAAACATTTTTACTAATAAATAAAGAATAAATACAGGGAAAGAAAAATTTCGACACAGGCGGAAATTTTTCTTTCCTTTATTTATTCTTTATTTATTAGTAATAATCCCCCCATGAGGTTTTCATGAACAAAAAGATTTAAATTAAACATTTTTAATTTATATTAACATAACATAATAACATAAACGTTCACGCCGAATATCCCCGAAGTGGTTGGCAGAGGTACTAATACTTCTGAACATCACGTGACTTTGTCACCTGGTGTTCAGAGTACCCACGTTTTGCATGGACAGTGTACTCACGTGATAGGGGGCAGGCCTATCGCCGTTTTGTACGAATACACTGTCACATGACCAAGTACAACTCAGCCATGTGGGTTTCCTCACGATGTTTTCCCTCACCGTTAACAACCATGATAAATTAACCACACATATGTCTTTAGAAAAGGACCCAGGATTTGAACACTAGTCGTTTGCACGATAACCGAGTGTTCTATCCACTGGGCTATCACGGTTTACTAATTATATTATAATTTATAATATACTTCGTATTTGTTTTTTTCACAAAATATTGATATTATTTTGTATTAATAAAACATAACATTGATGAATTAGATAAAAAAGTCTAATAAATTACATTCCTTTCTGCAACTAATCTAAATAATATATATATTCATTTGTTTGAATCATAGTATGCATACACACGCATATAAATCCCAAAAAGGGGTAGACAGACTCAGTTTTTGAATATTAATTTGGGAATAGATAGTAAAATAAAGGCCGTGTGAGATGGGTCTCAAACAGCACCCCTCAACAATCACTTAAAAACCCGCGGAACGAAATCGGTAAGTGTTATTTTAAGCTTACACTACATAGCTATGTTCAAACTTCATAAAGCATGAACAAAAATGATATTAATTCTAATCTCTTAGAGCCTGTTATTTTCTTCAAACGTTTCTATAATATTCTCTTCATAAACTTGAATAGACGATTCAAACAGATAATATTAAAACAAAATGTATCTTGGTCAGTATTATTTCCGCAAGACAGTCTGACTAAAATGTATGTCCGACTCGATAGCTAGGACGCGAGTGAAAATGTTAAATCGATTTAATCGGCCGGCAAACATTTAGTTGTCGATTGAATAAACATAGATAAAGGAAGCGTGAAGACAAAGTGATTCAGCTCTGAGCGATTCCGGTCAATCAGTCGACGGAAGCCGGTTACGAAATAAAAAAATAACACTGATCGAGCGGGATTTTACGCCGTTCACTTTTTGTTATATACAACAGCTTTGGATGCGAAATTTATGAATGCTAGATGTTTTATTACTTCACAAATTAACATTATGATTATTTTTATAAGGAATCTTAGTCAGGGTACATATTGATGTTAATCGTTACCCAATGGGCTGTTGATGAATACTTGACATTAAATTGGCAGAAACATTATTACAATTTTTATAACTAGTTGCGTACTTAATTTACGTAACTTAGTTTACAAAAGTTAGTAGAAAAAATGTTGATGATAAATGCTGAATTTATTGCCAATTAACCACTGAAAATATACCAAACACTAAACTCGTCTTATTAGCCAATGTCCTATATTAACTTTTTAAACTTGAACAATGACATGAAATATTTGGCAAATGGTAGCGACTTTGATTGGTAAATCAAAGCATTCCTAGTGTTATTTTGGATCAAAGCTACAACAGCAATACCGTAGTTAGCTAGTTGGAGATATTTAAGGAATGTTTCGTCTGACACGTTAAGTGGGTATCGAACATGAAACAAATAAAATCAAGAGAGTCATCGTCGCCACGAAACTGTAATTTTTGAAAATGTTTATTAGTTAATATCGGTATATGCAGTTTGGGTTTTTCTTAAATCAACTCTTTTTTATTTAACGTATGTATATAACGTAATTTTAATCTGCCACGGTAGTAATCGTTAGTATGCCAATCTGTACTACGTCTCAGTGGAGCTGGAGACTCATATAGGCTGTAAACCGATTTATCAAAAACATACTTCAACGTTAAACAGCATATCCAACTACACTAATTATAGTCTATAAAGTTTATACTTATAACCCACCACTTGCATCACCCAGTCATTTTTCATATTTCCATGATTTATTTTGTCAACTAAGTTTCATTCTCAGAAGTGAGTAAACTATTATCTATTTCCGACAACTTGCTAAACCTTTTTGAGAACCATCGTTGTTATCACAATGTTTATCTTCAAATCACTTATTCGCTGAAATATAAATCATGGCTCTGATAAGGCAACGTTGCTCAGCTAGGAAAACTATCTCGTGTATAAGTCGAGTGCAAGACTGGTATCGGGAGGGGGCGGGCGGGTTAGAAAGAGGTTTTGAGGGTAAGAGGCCGACATAGAGGAGGCTTGATGTGCGCAGAGACGAGTGCCAACAATTGCCGAGCCAATACTTTCCACTATTTTTTCTGCCGCATTGCAACTTTTCACCAGTACTATCTGTGAGCTTTCATTGATTACGATAACTTTATACAAATATAGAAATTAATAGCAGGTACATGATTTATACTAAAAACTCGTATGAGACAACCCCCGTAGTATTAGGCTTAGAAGTTGACTTTTCATACTAAAACTGCTTCTATCTTAAACATGAATACTATAGGATATGTTCCAATCTTGTGATTTGTATGTTCAGAAAAATATCATGTTTTTACTTTGAAAAAGTCACATATTTTTAGAAAAAATATACTGTACCATCCCTTTTCTAAAATAATACAAGGTCAAATTTATTATATAACAATAAATATGTCTATAAATAAATACATACAGACACCAATTACACAGATCAAGTTAGCCCCAACGTAAGTATAATTTAATAACTTTCCTCACTCACAGACATTTTAATGCTATATAATACTCATATAAATTTACCAGAAACATTTATTATTACCATCTTTTCCCAAATCAACTTCCAAAAGTGGCTGAGGAATTTCTCATTCATTCATTCCAAATCTCTGGCTAACCCGTTAAGGGATTTATAGCCGTGAGTATATGTATGTAAATTATGTCTCGGAGTAAGAAACCCTGAATTTAGCCACCTATCCACCAGGCCAGTGATTTTCTTTATGTTCTTGGATACTACTTTGATTTGTAATTGTATTGAGTCGACAATAGACATGGCTAAATAGTATAATAACCAGCAAAATTACTTTTCCTGGTTTTCTATTTATAGTTCGCTGCGACATGATGTGTACGTGTCCGCTATTTTCTCTCCGAGATGATTAAAGTGGCGTGTTTCAGAAACAATCGTGTGTGCGAGGTGTACTGTATATTCGGTTGGTATCGATTTGCTCTGAACTTTATGTGGCTCGCTGTCCTTTGCGGCTTTGTAACTGTCACGTTGACTGCTCACTTCTAATAGACATAAGATCGGTACAATTTTGGTTTCGACAAAATAGTTCAAACTTAGCAATAGTAAGGAAAGAAGCTGTTTCTTTACGATACAGGCTTGGCCTAGTGCCGTTATTAGGGTTAGTATTAAAATATTGGGAATATACTATGTTGGTCAATAAATATTTTCGTGCCATTTTTTTAGTTACCAAATTAACGCTAATTTGATGTAATTAAATATGTTTCCCTCACAAAAACCATCGCATTTCGTGGGTGTTATAATCCTAATTAGAAGATTATTCCAGGAAATAATGAGGAAAGATTTATAGCGTTAAAAACAAGGCCATTAATGTGTAGAGTATTAATATTTAAAAATATCTTATTTTATTTTATTTTATTTTATTTTATTACGAATCACGAAAATCTTAGTTATCAACCTGAAATTAAAATATTAAAAAAGGTCAGTTACTAATCAATATGCTTCTGCTGAGACTTACTAACTCCTTATTTCAAACGCATTTTCCGTGCTTTATCTCGTACATTGTTGTTGAAATCATCCAGATTTTTCAACGAGTCGACGAATGGATCCTTTTAAAGCAACAGCCCCTCTGCTTTACTGACCCCATTTTTTCTTACTAACGTTTTGAAGTAGTCTTGAAAAACCTTCTCGATGTGAGGTAAAACCGATTGTTTTCTCTTTGTAACAAGTTTCTCAGACTCAGAAAGGATCGAACGTTCTTGGTTGATTTGTTTTAATATTTTTCTTGTATTACAGGTCTTTGATATGAAATATGACAGAGAGAAATGAGTTTTCTTCGAGTAGAATGATACAATACAAAGCCGTGGTATCAAAATAGGGGAACTACTGCTTCTAATGCAACAGACGCGAGTTAAAATTCTGAGTCAGAATTGAACAAATATGTTTTTTTAATATCATAAAGGTTGTTTAATTAATTAACAAGTTTGTTAATGATAACGGGAAACATCGTGCAGAAACTCGGATGGCTGAATTTGAACATCAGGTCAACAAAATGTCAAATGCAGTGCAGAACGATTATTATTTCTGCCACCCCTTCATGAACTTATGGAGTGACCATTAAGTTTCTGTTGAGTTTTGGAATGACATAACACTGAATAATAGAATCGATAAACTTATTTATAAATACGTCCGGATCTCACTTATGAATATTGCCTAAACTTAACCTGTACTATACTCAGTATTTTTTCCTATTAAATTACTATTCGCCCAAACCTCTGCATCTTAATTGACTACTATTCTTGTCTGACATTTGCAATTAGCTCGGCCATTCCTACAAATCCGGCGGAATGCATATAACAGATATTACACCGACGCCCAAGTACGTCTGTTCAGAGCGCGGGCGGTTCCTGGACGCCAAAAGCCGTGTTCCCAACTCGGTAACAATGTAATAACAGCGAGCAAACTCAGCCACGCAACTTATCCGCCCTGTATGTGAATAGACATGTAGTTTTGACACGGTAATACAAGTATTCTGTAGTTTGCTACAACTAGATAACAAAAGCGTGTATCTGATAAATACTGAGGTATATTTTGTGTTCAATAGTAACTCGCTAGTTAGTTTATCTTAGAATATTCATCTTTACACGTTTTATTGTATTTGCTATAAGTTAAGTTTGCAACAAATGTATTATTATTATTAACAACCGTTATAGCTTAATGGGTAGAACACCGGTTAACGTGCAAGCGACTAGTGTTCAAATCCCGGGTCGGGCCTACACCAATTTATCTTTTCTAAAGACATATGTGTGGTTAATTTATCATGGTTGTTAACGGTCAGGGAAAACATCGTGAGGAAACCCACATAGCTAATTTGTACTTAGTCATGTGATGGTGTATTTGTGAACGACGATAGGCCTACCTCCTATTAAGTGGATGCTCTATCTAAGTAAAATGTTGATACTTTGAACACCAGGTTATTATTATCATGAAGCCAAATGATATTCAAAAGTATTCGAATCCTTGATACTCCTTCGAAGATATACGGCGTGAATGTATATAATAATAGTCATGATGATAACGCAATTTTACAGACATTATAGCAAGTGTAAAACCATATTTTAAGTCCCAAGAGCCTTTTAATAAAGCAACAAAAAAAATTGCTATTATCATACTAAGTGACAATTTAAGTCTTTCCCCTCATTCAACATTTTGGTGAAGGAAATAAAAGTAAGCTCTAACAATTTAATCCAAGACCTCTTCATTCGGCCGCCTTGTCGTTGAAATAAGCAAATTAAAATCCATTAATAAGCGTGATTAATTTTCTTCAGCGCTAATGAACAATCTTTCAAAAACAAGCCTAACCACCTCAAATGATGATAGATAGACTCATCAGTGCAATTCTTTAAAGCGATTATAATAATGAGCGGCGGCGCGCGGCTCCCGGCCTGCTGCGTCGGCTACACAGAAACAGATGCGCAATTATCTAAGTGGCGCCACCAACACATTTCGGGTATTTCATGTTTATTTGTGTCTTTTTATGTCATTTCATAATATGGACGTTATTACTGAATATCTGCTTTGGGGGTTTTTAATGTGGAAGTAATTAATAATGCGATTAACTGAGTCGAGATTTTTGGCATCATATTGGAGTATTTTTTTACAATATTTACGTAAATTTATTCAAAATTGTAATCATATTCATTAATTAAATTTAAAATAATATCCTCACAGCCCATATATGTCCCCACTAAGGCGATTGAGCCTATCCTATATAGGGTGATGTGGCCTTAGTCAACCACGCTGGCCCATTGTGCCTTAGCCGGGACCGACGGCTTAACGTGCCCTTCGAAGCACGAAATTATCTTAATTTTAGAATAATTAGGTGATTCAATCCTGCAATATACTTCCAAACTGAGTAAACCTTACAAATTAAAATTATGAGCTCACCCCCCGGGGAGCGAACCCGAGACCTCCGTACTTGAAGCCAAGCGCTGAACCGCGAGACCACAGTGTAAAATAATCTGCAGGAATCTAATAGCGTAGTAAAATAATCAGCGTTTATCATGAAGACTGTCATTCGCCGTGTAATTAATGAGGCGTACCTGCGTCGCACTGCCGCGGACTATCAATCAAACATTGGACAGGCTTTTTGAGAGGAGCCCGCGGTTTGGTTGCCGCTTTGAAAATTTATTTATAGTATAATTCAGTTAAATATTGATCGGTTTAAATCAGTATTCTTTACTAACAAGATTGGTTTGTTGCTATGCTGTCTTTGTTTGAATTTTACAATTTGAAGTCTCAGTTTCCTATACTCACAAATTTAATTGCAAAAATGTAAACATTATAATTTACCATTGTTGTACATATTCATAATAAACATATATTTTTAAATCTCATGTACTTTTGGAAGTTACGTGAGGAATTGTAAAATGAAAGATGATTTTGATGGGTTTCCATTCCAGTAACGTCACCTAACAATCACTTAAAAAGCCCCAATAATCTGAGTCAGTGTAGGCATCTCATGGTAATGAAAAAGTTATTGCTATTGATGAAATCACAACGAAGAAACACATTTAACTGGGAACACTTAGTATTGTAAATTTTTAAAGTGAGAGCATATCGCACAAAACAACTGTCCTGGAAAAAAGTAAGTATTTTGAATACTAGTTGACAACTATATGATATTAAAAAGTACTGATACATCTGCCACCTTTGCGGAGATATGCAGTATATTGATTGACGAGATAATTTAAAAATAGCTTTGAAATCCAAAGGGAAAAACAATAATGCTACATTATAAATTCAATCTTAACCACCAAACGCGCGGCAATAAGTGAGCACAATATTTAGATACTCACTGTACGTGTGTTGACTCACTTGGAGTTTACCAAAAAGGTTTTCCCTCTTACCAAAATAAACTGTGCAATACAACCTCCTTGGGCCAGTCCCCGTTCTAAATATAAAAAGGCAATAAAATCGGGCCACTCAGCTAATAGATCGCTCTATCAAAGTGCTGGTCTCTGTGCACTAATCAATGATTGAACAATTGAAGAGTTTTATAGCAAAGCATATGTGGTCGCTTTGACTAATTTGTTTTTATTAGAAAATAGAGCTCGCGTATTAAAGTTTTCTTCATATTATTTCATCAAAAAAACCTTAAGAAATACCTCCTAAGTGTTGTAGTAGAATATAATGACATTATTATACATAATGGCTCCATAGTTACTTTTAAGAATTTATTTTGATCCATTATATATAGATATAATGGTGGGAGTACATAGGTACTCACGCCATCTATTAATCCCTTTTTCTATTGCACAGTTCAATAGCATCTGTGGGAACAGCAAAGATATACTGGCCAGTACACCCTGCTGTGTACCAACTTATAATTTGTATCTATGCTTAACTCGAAAACATTTACACTCCGCGATGTAGGAATATGAGTGAGACGCTGCTATGTGCGTTTGAGTCCGCAGTAGTGTGCGCTTTAACATGACTCCCACACATCTTTTTGTCCGTCCTGCCGTTTGTCACCATGCTGTGTGTATATTTTTGTCTTAAATATTTAAATTTTAAAAAGGTTATACATGTGCAAGTGCCGTGTAGCGCCGGCTTAGAATGTCACTACCCTTTTCTACACACGGGTATCGTAAGAGGCAACTAAGGGTATTGGGTTTTGGGATCACCCAATAATGCCATCAGGCTGGAGACCTATCACCGAGGATACTTTTTTTCTACCATTTTGTCCCCATCAACTTTCAAATGTGGCTAAGGAGTTTCTAGCCCTAAAGCTCTGGCTACCCCTTTTTAGGATTCATGGCCGTGAGTATTTGTATGTACATGAGTATGTTTATAAAATCTAAATATTAATTAATCCAAAAATAAATTTATCCTAATCGTATTTATTTCATATCATATTGTGCATGCGAGCTCTACAACGTTACGTGAAGCCGTCGCGACTATTCCATAAAGATAGCCAGTCGGAGGCCGCGGACAAAAACGGGTTTCTGGTGATTTGTGTCTCAATTTATTAAAGATTTATTATTTTTCTTCGGTCGCAGTTTCCAATATACTACTCTATAAAAAACTAACTCGACCAATGATATATCGATTCCAAATGACGCAGATACTTGGAACTGAAAATGCTTTTAGAATATAATTTAATGTAATGTCTAGCCGTGTAGAGCCGGCTTAGAATGTCGCTATCCCTTTCTACCCACGGGTGTCGTAAGAGGCGACTTAAGGGTATTGGGGCTTTTATTGGATTTTTCGGCGGTGTGGTTGGAGACCCATCACCAAAAGCCTTTATTTTACCGCCTTTTTCCCACTCAACTTCCAAAAGTGGCCGAGAAATTTGTAATTTCTTGGCTCTGGCTACCCCTTCTAGGGAATCAAAGCCGTGAGTATATGTATGTATATATGTATGTAGAATACACCTGAAGTAATATGCACATTAGTGAAAGTTGTTTCTCCTCAACTCAACGTTTACGCTATAAATCTCTAAAGTGTGAATAGTGTTTATATTTATACTTCATAGCACTACTTCTCATTTCTATCACCTAGTTTGCTTGGACAGTGCAATATGTTTCGTGACACTCCCATAAACAATATTAATAAATCACCAATACGTATTATTACATACGTAAAGTTACTAGATCTTATGTATTTTATTACAAATCAGTCCTTTTGTATTTTTTTGTATTTTGGGATGTATAATTGATTTTTTGTACCTAATTAGTTATTCTTCCATTGTCTGTATTATGTATCAGAGCAGAAATAAGTGAGTTTAGAATCTGCATCAGCTGTAATTTAAAATGAATTAACATACCTCCAGACATAAATACATTTACTCACGGCCATAAATCCCAAAACTGGGTAGCCAGAGCTTTAGAACTAGAAACAAGGTGGAGAAATGAAGTGTCGTTTGTGATGGGTCTTCAACCGGATCGCCCAAAAACAATTTAAAAGCCCCATATTCTTGGTCACTTCTTGCGACAACCGGTTGTAGGAAGGGATAGTGACATTCTAAGCCGGCACTACTAAGCTAACATTATTAACGGCTAAATTAACATATTTATTTAATCATAGTACATACATACAAATACTCACGGCTATAAATCCCAAGAAGGGGTAGCCAGAGCTAAGGTACTAGAAGTTCAGTTGAAAAGAAAATAAAGGTTTTTAGTAAAGGGTCTCCAACCGCATCGCCCAAGATCCACCCACACACACACAACACCCACCGGAAGAAATGGGGTAGTGCTATTCTAAGCCGACAGTACACAACAATGAAATACCATCGTTTATAATTACTTCAGAAGAATAAACATAATGAGTAGCAAGTGTCAATCCCGATTACAGTAATCGAGTTGATTATAAAGAGGTGATTTATAAAATAATTAACTTATAATGAATTATAAGCTATAAAACGTCGTAGTAATAAACAAAACAGTAATAAATTAGACGGTGTAAGAAGTAAATTTGCGCGACGCAAAAAAACATTTTAAGTAAGTCACTAATCAACTTAGTGCTCCACGAGCTTTTGCATTAAATCCGAGTGTAGTAAACTTTGGTATTGAAAAACGTAAGCTCGAAATTATAGGTGGCTTAGTGCAGTTTAGTGTCACGCGAACATTTAACTTGCAATATGACGAGTGGGTTCCCAGTACTGACGGCTTGTTGTGCACTTTTATATGAAACTGTATTAAATTAAAACGTTTTCAATTAGTTTTCACAAAAAAATAAGAGCTGAGAAAATGAGACTTTAAGAAATTTTTCGTTGCTCACTTAGTCTTATCAAAAACAACTAATACCTTAGTCAAAAAGTAGAGAAAGATAAACTGAAGTAAGACATTTTTTAAAACAGGGCTCTATAATTAAATACCTGCCACTCTGGATAATGTAGTTTACCTACTAGTTGGTATTTTTTTTTGGATAAAGTGTGATACATTTTTGTAGTTGACTGTACCTAGCGTGTATGAGCTTTATAATTTATTTAATTTTTCTCTACTTAGCTGCAATTAAACTAAAAATATAAATGGCAGGTTGATATATCAATTTATTATCGTATATGAAATCGATTATTTATTTTTATTATAAAATCTAATATTAAAAGCCACATATGTCATGCAACAGTTTTTTTTTATAATCAAAAAGCCTACTTTCTGGGTTATAAAAGTGTCTACTATCTATCATCATGTCAGCAAGATATGTTTGTTGCGTCTTACCCCGTCATTAGTAGTGGCGTTAATATAATTTAGAAAATATCATCGTCCCCCACAATAGAGTATTAATTTCAGAGACAACATTTTTTTATGGTTCATTCTAAAAAAAAATATATCAAAGAGTAGTTTTGCAGGCAAGTTTCGGCTTTGAATCACTAACCCATGTTTTCGCGCAGTTTTCGTAAAAGTGACTTGCGGTATAAAGGTCGCGGGTTCGATTCCCGCCTATGTCGAATTTTTTTTATCCTTTATTTATAAGGTATAAAGATTTGTTAAATGATTATTGGGCGATGCGGTTGGAGTGGAGAGCCATCACCAACAGCCTTTATATTACAATCCTTTCCCCACTCAACCTCAAAAAGTGACTGAACAGTTTACAGTTCTGATATCCTAGCTACGCCTTATTAGGATTTATATCCGTGAGTATAATAATATGTATACTAGGTAGTTTGTCTCAATCAGTTTCATTATATGCCCCAAAAGATAATACACAAACATTTTCGTATGTTGAACACAATTTTCCCATAGCTGTATATTCTAATGCCATATCAAAAACATAGGTTTTGTCACTTGGAACTCTAGATTATATTTAAACTAAAAATGTCTGTCAGGTGTCATAAGAATTTCAATATATTATATGAACATTAGGCAAACACAAACAGTTTACAAACTTTCACGAACTCAGCTAGTTAATGAGCTTGTTAGGAAAATGGCCGTCGTGTGTTTTTAGCTTATTATACAACTTGAATAATGATTAAATTAGTCAAACTCAAAGCAACCAGTGAAGTTTTTGTGGTCTCTAAAACCCCTTTAAATGCAAAGAAACTAAATTAACATGTATTTCAAATATTAGAAAGCAGAAATTACTAGGAGTAGTCACGAATCAAGAAAAAAAGAGATTTGTCCATGGAACTCGATGCTTGGTAAGTAATAGGCTGCATTTCTTCCAAATAATAATTGAATTGAATAAAGGGCTATCAACGTTTGGCGCTGAATAATATTGTTAAGTATCACGTATGGAGTCAGCATAATATATAATAATTTGTACGCATACTTCAGACAGTGCTCATTGCTACTGTGATACCAAGTTTCATAGAATGCACGTAAAGATTCTGAAAGGTTACAGGTACAGAATAATTCATTACCCACTCCAACGGCATTGCCCAAAAATCACTTAAAAAGCCTCTATACCCTTAGTCGCCTCTTACGATCACCCATGGGTAGCAAGGAGGTAGTGCTTTCTAAGCCGACACTAATGAACTAATTAAGTAAGTGTAGTTGTTTTGACACATTTAAATCAAGTGGAGGTTGTTGTCGTTTGTATGAGCATTATATCAAAATAAACAATGGCTCCAGCTTAACAAGTGAACCTTTTTAGAAAATCATTTGAAAGCTTTTCCAATTCTCTCGCAAAATCTATTACGAATCCAATTCAACAAAATTTCCTCGAAAGCGCTCATATATCTAAAAGGAAGCAATCAATGTTTTTCACGCAAGCCAGACTACATTCAAAAGGGTGTCTTTCTCAAATTATTGGCACAAAATGTAAATGAATATATCTATCTAATAACCTAGTGAGTACATTATGTACCTTTATACTGTCGATGTTTTCAAAACACTAAGTATCATATTTTTGCTTTAAATAGTTGATAAATCGAGAATCTTATCTATGTTTTATAATCAAGAGGCATTGTTATACATACATACATCTACTTGCGGCTTTAAATTCCTAAACGGGGTAGCTAGGGCGTCGGAATAAGAAATTCCTCAGCCATTTGTGGAAGAGAGGTGAAAAGATTTTAATACAAAGGTCGTTGGTGATGGGTCTTTCACTGCATTGCCCAACAATCACGTAAAAAAGCCCTACACCCTTAGTGTCTCTTACGACACCCTTGGGTAGAAAGGGGTAGTGACATTCTCAGTCGGCACTACTGGGCAAATTATATGATGTATAATTACTATTTCTGATGTCAGGTCGAATATTTAATTTCAAATGATAACGCAGAGTTGGTAAGATACTCAGTATTCGCGACATTTTCCTGGAATATTAATATTTGTTCATTATTCCTCGTATATACATAACTTTGAGAACATAAAGGGTATATCTACTTTGACGCGGATAGAAATTTTCCTAGAAATTTGAGATACACTAATATAGGTTGCAAGAAATGCATAATAACGCGGCGTACACAGTCCATTTGTTAATTGAAAATGCAAAGCGAGCCACACAACAGAGAGCGCAGGCGGCGCGCGTCTTTACGGCTCCTTTTATGACTGTATAAGATTTTTTATGTGAGCAGCGAAACATGTGCCATGAGCTTTATATAGCGCGCGTTGTTTGCGATATTGTTTTTAGAATCAGTTTTGTGGCTGGCTGTTACGCGCGTCGCGGATTAAATTCCTTTTTATTTCATTCATTGTTTTAGAGCGTAATAATGTATTATGAGGATGGAATTTGGTTGATATAGACAGGATGGATAAAGGGAATTTCGTGAAAGGTATGCATAGAGCCAATGAATGGTAATATCAGTAAAAAATCACCACGGAGAACATATTTACATCAAATAGAGAAGTTGCTTAGAAAGGTAGACATCAAAATTATGCAGAATAAAAGGGCAGATATGACAAAATTGATGAATACACTCGTAAGTTAAGCTGAGTTTGCTAGTTTGCCACGATTGTAGAAATTCACGATCAATAGTCTCTTCTTACCCCAACGAGAATTATAGATGTAATTATAAATAAATAAATATGGTATGTAGAGTGGTAGTGGTGGCTTAAAATAGCACTAACTTATTCCTCTTCACGCGTGTCTTACGAGACAACTGGGATTTTGGTATTTTTAATGATTGTTTGGTCTATGTGGCGGGTGGGATTTTCCTTTTACCTCACACTTTATTCAACAGAATGTATATTATACTCGGCTAAGCTTGGATTCCGAAGAGCCGGCAAATAAGTTTGAATTCAGAAAATACAAACATAATAGCCCCTCAATGCTTTGGTGTGAACTAAAGCGTAAGGCTCTTTCTAAACAAAATATTTGCATTATTTTCTAAGCTATTCTGTAGAAATTTCGATAAACAAACTAACAGTTTTTTCCTACGCATGCAATAATTATTTTTCCAACAATCTTTTTCTGAATTCAATCTTCCTTTTTTCCGTTGAACACGTTCCGTTCCATTGAATTTTAATAAAATCAACCTTTTAAAATTGAATTTTAATAAAAAATACCTTTTAATCTTTTACTTAAATCACAATATCCTCGTAGAAGTTAGAAGCTTAATAAATAAATCAAATACTTGACACGCTTCCTACATAACTTGAGCTGCAATCAAGACTTTGCAAACCGTTTCAATATTCAAGAGTAAAAATTAATATTCCCAAGTCACTTGAGTTAAGTATGATTTCGGGAGCCCTCGT
Organism: Bedellia somnulentella; assembly: GCA_963576735.1. Taxonomy (NCBI): domain Eukaryota; kingdom Metazoa; phylum Arthropoda; class Insecta; order Lepidoptera; family Bedelliidae; genus Bedellia; species Bedellia somnulentella. The sequence continues at coordinate 225,182 of OY755175.1, read as the reverse complement.
CGTGTACTCTCGTAAACGTTCGGGCAGTTTCGGGTTGTAATGACGTCATTTTTCCACCTTCCACTTTGGTGGTGACAGTGTGAGTGATTGCCGCAATGGCGTTGGCAGTGGTGCTGAGCTTGCTAATATTTGATGTCATTGTTCAACTCAAATTCACTGTACTATATTTAACTGCAGGAGTATTTTGTTTTACATTACCATTATTGTGAATATATTGTCATCCGAGGATTTAAACATTATTTAAAAGACGATTGAGATACTATGGGGCTATATTTATAATCGGTTGGTGTATTTTACTTAAGTTTATTACTACAAATTGCGGACTTCTAAGAACCTTTATTTGTTTTACATGTAACCTTTTCGGTTCTTTTTTCTACATACTAATCTTAGTTTTTTTGTTGTATAAATTAATTAACTGTATCCTATAGTCAAGCTTCAAAATTAGTTATTTTGCAGTGAAGAAATGCTTCACAAACTACTGATAAATACACTCGAAAATTATTTTAAGACAAAAAATATAATCGAAGTAAGCACCGCGACGTCGCCAAACCGTGCACACGTTATTATGTTATGTTGATTATTATGAGACACGATGCAATTTTCGACGTTGCCGACTTGATTAGCCCATTCCCGTCTCATAAGCTGATGAATCTTGTTTGTAGAAGAGCAAGCGATCATATTTGATAACACAGCTTACACCACCAGCTTGGCATTTTGGTAATATGATTATGTGTATAGTTGTTCATACGAGTAGATGTACTATATATCTTTTAAACTATAAAATTAAAATAAGTCATGGCTCTGCCGTGGTTTAAGAGAAATTGTTTTTATAGTGGTCAGTTGTTGATGCGGTTGGCTTGTAGACTAGATCACAATTTTTTTCTTCATTACTCGACTGGATCATTAAAAGAAGAAGAATGATGTTTTTTGGGCCTGTATGAGAGTATGTTTAATACTGCAGCTTGAAGGGCCTGAATGTCTTTTATGTTTGAGATATCGCGATATATGAGACAGGTTTGTTCATTATCGCAAATTATCCTGGGTACATCTAAAACAGTAAAACGCAAATAACGAATTTTGGCTCCAAATCAGGACGTGCGTATTTTTCCCAAATCTATAATTGAGGTAAGAAAACTTAGAAGTGAGAATATTGATTTCTATATGTAATTTTCAGGTTAAAATTCATTTGAAAAGATATAACGATGAATACAGTACCTCTTTGTAACCTCGTTGAGTTAAGTCAAGTTCAGTTATGAAGCTTAGTCAAATATTTATATTCAAATGTAACAAAAGTCTGTGGTTTATAATATAGCATTCTTAAAAAGGTTAAAATAAAGGTAACGAAAAAAAATTGCATGCAAAGCTACTTCTAGTTTTAAAACACGTTTAAAAAAACAAAAGTCTGTGGTTTATAATATTGCATTCTTAAAAAGGTTAAAATAAAGGTAACGAAAAAAAATTGCATGCAAAGCTACTTCTAGTTTTAAAACACGTTTAAAAAAATTAAGCTTGTTTAACGTATTTCAATCTATGAATAATATTCGATGCAACTTATTGCAGGCGGAGGCAAATATGTATATAAAACACAAAAATTTTTCATAAATAAAGAAGAAATAAAACCTATATGTAGAAAATTCAGTATCTATCGGTTAAAAGTATTGGATTATTTTACCGTAATTTATTTGCAGTCAATTTTTACAATTAATAAGAGCTGTTAAATCATTGATGCTAAAGCTTTAGGAACTAATAATAAACTTAACACATAGTTCGTCAGAGTCTATTGGATTCATATAACAAATTAAAAAATGCGATAAAACGCTATAGTCAGAAAATAGCCGACCACCCGTATATTTTGTTCAAGTTTTTTTATTTATTAAAACTTTAATTAACTCGGATTTCAAATCTGAAAATTTCAACATGAATAAAATGATCCATGAACAAACATATGTAGTCAAATATAGTATCAGAAAGCAATGCGTAGTAAATAGATGCAGCACACGAGTGTATAATAGGCGACCGCAAACTGGTCCGGACCCGCCGCAGCAAGTCCGCTCTATATCTTATTACCATGTTAATGGAGGCGCTGCCCCTCTGTGCCTGCCCTCGGTCTGCCCCCGGGACCGCTGACTTACTGGCAAACTACGCTTGTTTCGTTTTATTATTTACGTGGTGCGGGTTCAAACGGCCGTGTAAGTATGCATGCATGGCTTGCAGTTTTGCGTTTAATTCGCAAGAGTAATAATTAGAGGATTCAAACATACAGTTTTAATGTTGGTTTAACAACGGAAAGAATACTTTGTGTTATATACAAAGACATATCATGAAGGTTGTATAAGCCTGAATTTTTTTAGTATTCCTTAGAATAATTCACGAAATTTTCTATGTGATTATGATTTGTAATTTATGAAGTCGGTAATTAGTTATGTTTTTTTATCCAAGTATACGTAAAATACGTATCTATTATACGTGAAGAAAAGTAAAGTAAAACTTAAATATTCTCTATTAAAACTCTTTATTTTTTTGAGATGAAAATTTAAATCTTATCTCATCAATACGTCATAACATTTTCTCCCTTTGAAATCTCTTTTGGTTCCGTACCTATAAGTCTGTGACAATAGCAGCAGCAGTCTAGGGTGGCTATATTCATCTTCGTTTTAATTAAAACCCACTATTTCATTTCCACTCCAATGGCCACACATAACACAAAGGGCAGATCATTTAAATAATCAAATATCGAACTGACAGTAGTAGCTCGGGGAGTGTTTTGGCCGGCTCGATATAGGTTTACACCACTGTGCAGTCCTGTTAATACTGTTGCGAGTCGAGCGTTCTGAGTAGCGCTGATTTTGTTACCGGTCTATGTTCGAGCAAACCGACTCCAACTGTCCAGAGTAATCACGTTGATGGGACGTTCATGTACAAATTATAACGCATAAGCTATATATTTCTTGGTTGGCACAAAAAGTGTTGTTCTGATGAGCACGTCATTTTATACTCGGTGTTTAATTTAAAATAATTTTATCTTGTATAGTTTATTTACGTAAATTTACGCTCCAAGACAAAAGTTAAGCAAGGCGCTAGCCCATGAGGGCTAGTTATTGCTTTAGAATTCAAAAAGTTTTCATACACTTTTTTATTTGAATTTTCTATTTCCATTGTTTACATAACATAACATAACATAAACGTTCACGCCGAATATCCCCGAAGGTGTTGGCAGAGGTACTAATACTTCTGAACATCACGTGACTTTGTCATCTGGTGTTCAGAGTACCCACCTTTTGCATGGACAGTGTACTCACGTGATAGGGGGCAGGCCTATCGCCGTTTTTTTTATTTTATTTATTTATTTATTCGTTGACCACCAACAGCAAACACAACAAACATGGCACAGAACATACAATTGTTTTACAAAGCCAATGACAGGTGATCACAATTACCGGTTCAAAACAAAAGAGGAACGAAATTAAGGCGGTTGCCCGCGAAAATACAGCAAGTTTATTAGAAAAAAGAAAAATAATAATATTATAAATAACGTTTAAAAAATACAAGGAAAGAAAATACACTGTCACATGACTAAGTACAACTCAGCCATGTCGGTTTCCTCACGATGTTTTCCCTCACCGTTAACAACCATGATAAATTAACCACACATATGTCTTTAGAAAAGACAAATTGGTGTAGACCCGACCCAGGATTTGAACACTAGTCGTTTGCACGATAACCGAGTGTTCTACCCACTGGGCTATCACGGCTGCTTCCATTGTTTCTATTTAAAATATTTGAATAGGGAAATCCAGGTCATGTATAAAGCGAAAAATTTTTAGTTAACTTCTAAGATCTTTATCTCTTTTGAAGGACTGGTCCGGCTGTGGGATATAAAAATGTTTTTACCCAGTACAATAAGGAATATTTTTCATAATAAAATAACATAACTTAACATAACATAAACGTTCACGCCGAATATCCCCGAAGGGGTCGGCAGAGGTACTAATACTATAATAATATTTTTCTTTTATATTATTTTGTAATAATAAAGAGGATGCAAATTATAAATAACGTTATATATTATTTTTAACCAACCGTGATAGCCCAGTGGGTAGAACACTCGGTTATCGTGCAAACGACTAGTGTTCAAATCCTGGGTCGGGCCTACACCAATTTGTCTTTTCTAAAGACATATGTGTGGTTAATTTATCACGGTTGTTAACGGTGAGGGAAAACATCGTGAGGAAACCCACATGGCTGAGTTGTACTTAGTCATGTGACAGTGTATTCGTACAAAACGGCGATAGGCCTGCCCCCTATCACGTGAGTACACTGTCCATGCAAAACGTGGGTACTCTGAACACCAGGTGACAAAGTCACGTGATGTTCAGAAGTATTAGTACCTCTGCCAACCCCTTCGGGGATATTCGGCGTGAACGTTTATGTTATGTATGTTATGTTATATTATTTTTATATCTTTTGACTTTGCGATAATAGTGGGATTATGTAAACTTGCAACTTGCGTGTTAATTAGACCTCATGTGGGGATTTCCGAATTTGTAAAAATTTGAAGGTAAAGGGCTCTGACACTAATAAAGTGTTATGAAACAAGGAAGACAAATTTCACATCAGTGGTTATAAAGAACCATAGCTCACTCGGCAGAGCGACCGGGGCGTAGACCGGGAGGTCACGGGTTTGAGTCCTACTGGTGTGGAAATTTTTGTTTCCTTAATTGATTAGTATAGTTAAATATTTTTGTTGCAGCCGGCGTGCGCACGGTGGACGTGCAGGCGGTGGAGGGCATGATGGCGCAATTCCCGTGCGACCTGGGCACGCCCGCCAGCGACAAGGTGTACATGGTCTTCTGGTTCCGGGACGACGCTGGGATACCGCTCTACAGGTGAGATCTTTGTCACTTACATTGTTCTTGAAGATTTACTGAAGCCACTTCTTGCTTTGTTTCTTTTCTTATTATGGCTGCAGTTAGAAGTTGATCTGTCTTTATACGATAGGCACGAAGTTTTTTAGTTTGTGTTAAATCAAAATGAATTGTACCAATCCTACTTAATACAAAGGAAAATACCTATAGTGATACCTTCATATTAGAAGGTCATAAAGAGTACTAATTCCTAAGCCATTATAATAGTGGTAAGTTTTTTTTGCTAAGGCAAAAATATGTCTACAACAGCGTAGATGATTACTACGAATACACTAGAAATGCTACGCACAATCGTAGTCTTGTCGAGCTATATTCATAATAATAGTGACAACTGTTATTGTTCATAGTGGAGCTAGTAAAAGTGATATTTAAAACATTTTCTCTAGATTTTTGGTTGATTATACTTGATTTTTGCTGTATTGTTTTGTACCTTTTAAAATTTGTTTTTTTAAATGTTTCTATATGGTAATAAGTACATTTTTGAACTTCTATGTTTTATTAGATTGTAGTTTTACGTATTATGTATTGATCATTTGAAATAACAATATACTTTTTATTAGTATCAGTACAACTTAAAGGTAGTTTTCTATTAATTAAGTTTTTATTAGGGTTCGATCACGATTGTACCTAAGATACTCGTATGTATTTTAGTTTGGTTAGCTCTAAAAAAAACAATATCCTGATGAATAAATTATTCATTAAATGAGAAAAGTGTTTTTTTAATACAAAAACAGAGACGCCAGAATTTTGATGATATAGGCAAAAAATAATTTTAAACGTTCAAAAGTTCAATTTTAATCATATCGCGCAGAAATTATTGAAAAATTACAATTAAATTGCCTTAGATAAAACGATGAAAAATGAGAAACCAATAAAACGTGACCAGAAACAGGACTACTATTTACTAGAAATTCATCTTTCTGTTACCGTGCAATTCTTATTCACTAACTTTATTTAAACTTAGCAAAACTTTATTCTTAAATGAAATATGGTGCTCGTAGTAAGAGTGTAACCCACGCAGCAGTACTTATGATAAATTAAATAGTGCACAGTGTTTAAGTTTTCATGCAGCCCCGTGAGAGCTGCGGAGATGCTCTCGTCGGGTAGTCCGGGAGCCGATGTGTTTGTGTTTCTACTACTTTGCAGTTGTGCGACGTGGTTGCTCAAATGTTTTTACTGCCGATAAGTTTTGCTTACTTTATTTATTAAGTGTGGTTAAAGTGATGACTATTGAAACACTTATTTGGCTCTTATATGGATTATAGGACTGAACACAATAATAAGAAAAAAAACATGATTATTTCACGATGAAGCATCTCAATAGGTAAAATTCATTTTTTGTCTTTCAATAGTTGTATTTGACCTAGGAGAATTATTACATACATAACATAACATAAACGTTCACGCCGTTTATCCCCGAAGGGGTTGGCAGAGGTACCAATCCTCCTGAACTCACATGGCAAGCGCCAGCTAGTTTCCAGATAAGGTACCCACGTTTTGCTTAGACAGTGTACTCACGTGATAGGGGGCAGGCCTATCGCCGTTTTGTATGAATACACTGTCACATGACTAAGTACAACTCAGCCATGTGGGTTTCCTCACGATGTTTTCCCTCACCGTTAGCAACCATGATAAATTAACCACACATGTGACTTTAGAAAAGAAAAATTGGTGTAGGCCCGTCCCAGGATTGGAACTCACGCCCTTCTGTTTTTCGGGCGGGTGTTCTACCCACTGGACTATCATGTCGCTGTAATATTCTAATATAAGAAATATTCTGTTTGAAAAAACTCATGGCCAGGTTTATTTAATTATTCAACAGTATAGTATTAATAAAACCAAGACGATGACTACTGTTATATTTTAATTATGATGCTATTTTTGTAGTTGAAAATAGTGATGTAGCAAGCCTGAAATAGAAAGAATACCTTATAAAAAATACCCTTATCTCTGACAAATTATTTGTATCACTACATTCAAGATTATATAATATAACGCTTTTAGGTTTAGATATTCATTAACATCCTTAACATTGCGTGTCTGTGTATATATATTTTAGATAGTACAAAACTGTGTTATTTTAAGTCAATTATAGTTTTACAAATAAGTAATTCATATCTCGGGCTGGCGCGAGTGTATATCTGCCGCATAGAGGCTGCGGAGTTCACGCCTCGCATTGTCAACTGCCGCTGCGTAATGAACCTATTTAGTGGCACCATTGTCTTTTATAATGAGCTTTTTGCACTCTACCCTCACATTTGAAATGTGTCTGGAAATTAGATTTGGAAATATTCGAAAATAATGGTTATGTTATTTATGTATAGTTTTTTATAAATTACATACCCTTTATACATCTACACTTACGGCCATAAATCCCAAAAAAGGTAGCCAGAGCTTCAGAGCTAGAAACTTCCTAGCTACATTTGGAAGTTGATAGGGGAAAAGATGGTAGAAATAAGGTATCTTATCGATACTTTTATAAATAATTTTTAAATATTCTAAAAAATGTTTTTTTCTGATGTGATATTCTTGAAATAAATGTATTTGATTATATTTCTGCGCTTTTTCCCCCAAATATTTATCTAATGCTAGGACGGTATTTCGATTTGTTTTATACTACCCTATTGTTGCTTTGTTTAGACATATTGTCGCGTAAATAAGTTAATATTTAACTATAATCATCATTACATATGCAAAACGTGGGTACTCTGAACACCAGGTGACAAAAGTCACGTGATGTTCAGAAGTATTAGTACCTCTACCAACCCCTTCGGGGATATTCGGCGTGAACGTTTATGTTATGTTATGTAATCATTTTTACACAAAAAAACTGTCAATATCGATAATACTTACAAATGCACACGTAGCTTTTTTATGACAGTTTCAAAGCCTTTTCTTTTTAGTCTAGGGTTTTACATATTCAAAAGAAACTATGTAGATATATAATTCATAATTTCGTACCAATAACTTTCAATTTAAAACAATAACAAAAATAAAAGCAAACGACACAAACACGTCTCGCCACTTAACAAATGTAGTAAGTTTTCATTTGGAATCGCTCGGCGGGCGGTTACATCGTCGCCAACTTATGAATTAATTATACCACTTGAAAACTTGTTTCTTACCTAGTTTTGTGTATGAAGTTTCGCTGGATATTATACGCATTCTCTGCGCTCCGAGTGGAGGAAGTCTGCGCCGAAATGACGGTATTGTACTGTGCGGGGCGAACAATGCCGGGAATTAGACTTGATAATATTAGTGTAGATTTGTGCTCTATTTATTCATTGTTGTGCTAAATTTCATATTCATGTAATCGACAATGGTGGCGAAGTACATATATGTATATGACGCATGTCTGGGATTCATGAACGAACTTCTAGGTAACATTTCGCTATTTAGTGTCGGCTTAGAATAGCACTACCCCGTTTCTACCGACGGGTGTACGTAAGAGGCGACTAACGGTATTGGGGCTTTTAAGGGATTTTTGGGCGATGCGGTTGGAGACCCATCACTAACAACCTTTACTTCACCATCTTTTCCCTACTCAATTTTTAAAAAGTGGCTGAGAAATTTCTAATTACCTAGCTCTAGCTGCCCGTTCTAGGGATTTATAGCCATGAGTATATGTATGTATGTATGTATGTATTTCGCTATCTGTGCCTTGCATCAATATGGTGTGGTTTTTATTTAAATAGAAATGTTTATCGCCAATTAATTAATAATGATTATACAACTCTGAATAAAGATTGTCCAATAAGAAGTATGTATTTTTATTTTTTTATATGCTATCTATATAAATTTAATTAATTAAAGGTATCTATAGAGCTAATGTGGAAGGTAATGTTAGTAGAGAACTGCCCCGAAATACACACTTGGACCAAATTCAGAGTGTACTCAAAAAGGCAGGCGTCCGAAGTATGAAGAATAAAAGAGCATGTATAAAGAGATTGATGGATGTAGACGAAGCTAGAGAGGTTTGCCAGGATCGTACGAAGTGGCGATCGATAGTCTCTGCCTACTTAGCTCCAGCCACCCCTTCTAGGGATTTATAGCCTTGAGTATATGTATGTATGTATTTTATTAACTGAATCAAGTATTTTTTTACAGTCAAATCAGTTTTTACAAACTACAAATATTCTTTACTTTACTTAAAGTGAAATATCCGAAACATAAGTCTAAAACCCGTATTGTGTTGTGAATAGTTTATGCCGGTCTATGTTAACCTCAAAGTTTTCATGGGAAAAAATAAAGTTTGTCAGTTAACTCCGGTCTTCGTTTTGTAAGTTTCAGTTCCGTCACAAGTTTCCGACCCCTAGGAGGGTCCTATAACCGCCTCTCACGTGACCGTCGCAGCCTCTTTCTTGTAAATAATTAAGAAGCACAGTAAAGCTTGTCCAACAACTTTTTGAATACATTAAAAAGATGAAATGTTTCCTTATTTAATAATCTCGTTTTTATTTTATTAACTTGACAAAATACGGACGTAAACGTGCCATAAACTTGGCCTCTTGTTTAAATAATAGAGTAAATCATGATCAGTTTAGTTAGGTATTGGTTGCCCCCTAAGTCTTAAAGGTCTATTTGTTTGTACTCTGATTACCAGAATATCATATGATATCTAGAAAACATATTACGTCTCCAAACTTGTTTAGGATAAACGATCAGTTTTAATGATAGCACCGCCAATTGCACTGTTTGTTTTTTAGTCTATTCAATAATATTGGCGCTAAACTCTGAGCTGTCAAATAATTTTGCGCCATCAATTTAAACTAACAATGACGTTCAAAGTCGACAAGATTATTAGCTAATAGTCGCAATAAAGTTGTAAGTGGTAAAACAATATGTTATAGGTGACATCCAGTTCGTGTCGCATTGTACTAAGTCTCTTATCGGCCTATCGCGGAACGAACAAAACTTTAATACGGTTGAAAACTTCTCAAATATTTCACTGCTTCAGCCACTTAAGACAAATTGCTCGCCGGTTTTAAGGGTTTTTCCTAACCCGCTTTGCTCGTAATTTTACTGTTCGCTGCCTCATTTGGACTCGAGTTTTTGGACTTTTTCGCTTGTTCTAGGCTCTTGTCTTCAGCTAATCTCGTTGCAGCTTCTCTTAGCACTCGGAACATATAACCTTTAAAGTTTTAGAGCACTTCTGGATGCTTATTACGTTTCACACGAGGGTAATGAAATATTTTCGGGTTTTATTATCTTTACACTGTTTTAAGTTTTAAAGTTTTCTAGTGTTTTGTTGTTAGCTATTTTGTATTGTAAAAGTTATCTGTATGGCTGTGGCTATGTTGAAATTCAGGAATACGAAATGTGCATCATAGGATTCTTTTACGTTAGTTGTCATGAATAGGTACTTGTAGTTAGACAAACAAGCAACTACATTTGACATAAAAAAATGACATATTAGCAGTAAAATCAGTAACTTTACATGATTATTACAACATCAAAACACGTATAATCTGTTAGACAATATATAAGTTACGAAACAACGCGACGTTATAATGACTCCACTATCTACAAGTATCTACGTTATTAAAATTTGTTTCATGAACTGTGAAAAATCTATTGGAGTGTGAGTACAAGAACTTTTGAAGTGAAGTTTTCCGAGAGATTGGCTCATCAGCGAAATATTCGAGATTAAATCAAAAACTCTTCAACTATTCCTTGGAACAACATTTACTGGTTTAACGATTTGGAAAATGACCGTCAGGGTACAGTAGCAATTAACATTTATTTCCTTTGATAGAATGTGTACTAACTTGCTTTAATTAAACTACTATTAACAACTGGTAGCCCGATAGGGTCATCGACGTAGTCCCAGGTGCCCAATCTTTGACATTTAATGGTGCCGAGAGGTGTAACATCTGATAGATCCTGTACCAAATATTTGTTAATTTTAACTTTACATCAACCTTGATAACCTGGATAGCGCAATGGGAAAGCCATTTTGTTTGATGATATGACAATGTATTTTTGTAATACTGTGATAAAGTTGCAGCTATTTCACAGCTATTGCGTTAGTTTACTATCTGGCTAATAATAAGAACTACAAGGTAAACAATATCATGTAAAATTCAGAATTAATTATACCATCACCTCTTCGATTGTATCGTAAACAATGTATAGTAAGTTGTAAATTACGTTAACTGCAGCCGAAAGATTTAAAAAAAACCAAAATTTTTATAAGGATTTAATAAGAAAGAAATTACAATTAATTAATTATTACAAAAATTATAACTAAGTGCTACCCGGTCGATGTTAGAACGAAGTATGAGATTCCCACGAGGCGTAGCGAAGTCGCGCTGCATGTAGATGTTGCAAGTGTGGGTGCTGACTCGACATCGGTGGCATCATGTTCGGCCGGCGCGTGTAACGCGAAGTCACGTAGCCATCTATGCGACTTATGTAGGTTGCGTAGTCATCAATATGAATGGAGTGTGCAACCGTAATACCTCCCCCTTCAGTTCAGCGATTATTTGAAAGATTTTGAAAATATCGCTGAAAGGTCAGAATGGTTAACCTTAATCTCGCTGGGTTGTTCTGGTTTTCTTGAAGGTATTTCAGCATAAATTTCTGAAGGTATTTCAGCTTTTTCTCGATGTCTTCTTGCATGTAGTATCGATGTAGCACCAGAGTAGTCAGAGCTACTAAAATTATTATAGTTATAATATAAAGTGGTATAGTTGTATGATAAAGGCTGCTGTTCTCTACTTGGTTTAGTATAAGTTTCGGTTGTAGTGCTATTCTTGAGCTGAGGGATTGGAGATTCCCTAAATCCAATGAGTTTAATACTAGTGATGAGTTGTTTTCTTGAATTGATTTGAAGGGTGAGACGTTAATAATATTGACTACATGTCCTTTAATTCGGTTATTCATGTTGGTTAATGTGAACTCTGGAGTCTTGATGGTACAATGAAGTGGTAATGTTGCAAGGAAACTTCCTTTGAGCATTTCAAACCTCTCTTGGCCACATGAAATTTCAACTTTGGTTGGTTCTGGAAAGCATAGGGTATAGTGGCAATCGTCCAGTTGTTCAAAAGCTGCTCTTTTCAATGACACTATGGCTTTTTCGCAAGAATCCAATAGTTTTTGGTCTGTGATAAGTTGCTGGATACAGTTCGCTTGGTTGCTGATTGCATTTTTCGATGATTTCTCGCAGATATGCCAGTTCATTAACTTCGGACATTCTGTCTCTATGTACATAGAAACTTGTTTTTGAAGTGCTATGAAAGGAAAGGGTGGAATAAGGATTTCGTGGAACCTATTAGGAAGAGCGGATAACCTATATAATGTAAAAGACTCAATCATGAAGATAGGAAGCTTAAATACTATAACTATATTTCTACCCTTATAATAAGACCCCAATTTAATTAAATCATAATAAAACCTATTTTCTAGATCTAGTATTTCATCCTTAGTGTAAATATTCCTAAGTTTACCTAACATATTCTTAAGTGCTAATTTACTAATCATAGAATGAAGGCTACCCCTTGAATGAACTATGGCTAAAATATTTTCTAAGTTTTGGAGTTCGTCTGCTAAATTTGCAATATTATCCCCTAAAATTAATAGATATTGGCCTAAATGAGCAAAGGTCACTAAGTCATTATTAGTGACAGAGTATTTTTGAATTAAGTTATTAACAATAATTGTCATGTTATTTTGATTTTCTACTAGGTTTGTTAATATTTTTGTGTGGCGGGACATCCATTCCTTTGATAAACTTATGTGATCGTTAAATTCCGTTTGAATTTTATTGTCATTATTTTCCAAAATTTTAATGGCATTTTCATATCTAATTGCGTCCTTATAGTCTAAGTTTCCAGAAATGCTTTTAATAATGCTCCCTAAACCATCTACGAGACCTCTTTTTACCCGATCTGGCTCGAAAGTCTGTAAAATTTCCTGAACATGAATTATTTTTTTCAGTAAAAAGGTAATATGTGGATCAAATAAAGATGATGAACAATTATTCAACTGTGGTCTTATCTCATGTAATTTTATAACTAAGGATTCTATTTCTATTTCTATATGCTTAAGGTCTACATATTGGATAAAGGAGTGGTAGTGCGAAATTATTTTAGTGGGTCCGAGTTTAAAAGGAATGATTCCTAAGCCGTTATCCAAAGGTTCAAGTGTTAGCTCCTGAGCGCGCATCATCCGGTAGAGTATCAAATGAAGAATCAGGTGAATTCTGTAACAATTGGTTACTATTAGGGACACGCTTTAATCGTGACTTTGCAACAGGACCTTTTTTCTTTTTTGTGTAAATGTGCACAGGAAGATCAGCAAGGACATTATCCTTAGTATAGCGAGGTGCTAATTTTTTCCTATTCGCAAGGGGATTTTTTACAAATACTTGTTGGTTCGGTATATATTCCTGTTCGTTTTCTCTATCTTTATTCCTACTTTCAATCAGTACGGTGCAGTTATGTAGTGAGGATTCGTTAATAGTATTATAAACTAACTTCATTTTCTGCTTGTGTTCTTGTAAGTATTGTTGTAATAAATGCTGGTTTATACCTATATCTAATGGGCTACGAGGGTCGAAATGACCAGTGATTAATTCTATTGGGCGACATTTAGTAAAACTATGTATTGAATAATTATAACCTAGTATAGCGTAGGGCAATAAAGAAATAGCTGGCTCTTTAGGGCGTTCTAACTTGAGGATTCTTAAATGTTCTAGAATTGTAGAATGGAATCTCTCTATCATACCATTATCGTTAGGTGTGTGTGCTAAAATTTTGTGGTGATCTATTTTGTGAAGCTTAGTAAACTCAGAAAATAATTGGTTTGAGAATTCAGGGCCTTGATCTGAAACTAATCTTAAAGGTACTCCGTGATGATTAAAAAATTCATTAACGATTGGATAACACTGAGTGCTGTAGCATCTTTTAATAAATATGCTTGAGCATATTTTGAAAAAGCATCTATGATTGTTAAGTACTTTTCGTTTTCAACTGTAAAAAGATCGATATGGGCTACTTCTAATGGTTTCGATGGTGGCGGTACTATACAAAATTTTTGTTTAATTGGATTACGATCATACTTAGCTTGTCCACAGATATGACAATCGTTAATGTACTTAGTAATGTGTTCCTTCATTTTTGGCCAATAATACAGTCTTACTAATGATTGATAACACTCATTAATGCCGCGGTGGTTCGTTTTGCCTTCGTGATATTTCTGAATGATTTCCTGTTGTTTTAAATATTCCTTGATATTTTCTACTTCTGTTTTTGCGAGAGTTAAATTCATGGTAGAACTTTGAAATTTTTCTTGTATGATGGGAATTATTCTGTACATTGCTAGGGGAGGAAAAATCATTATGGCAGTTTTTACTTTAGGATTTACATATTCTTTTATAGCGCTAACAAGATCGGATTCTAAGTTACTTTCTGATAATTGAATTGAAGTTCTTGTGTGGGTTTCAAATGCTTTTGATACAACTGGCCGGCGTTTAATATCGCCAACAATAGTAAAAACTATTTGCCTGCTAAATTTATTTAAGGGAAAATCGCTTATGGGTACTTCTAATATGGGGTTTTCGGCGCTGGTATGAACAGTTGCGGTAGTGGATCTATTGTCTGAGAAATCTTTTTCTGTTGGATTGACTATCAATGAGCTAACTTCCTCGTTGTGAATTTCTATCCGGGATAGTGCGTCAGCATTTTTATTATGTTTACCCTGCTTATAAATGACAGTTAAAGTGTATTCACTTAGTTTGAGTCTCCAGCGGGTCAATCTAGAATTTGGTTCTTTGAGACTCATAACCCACTGCAAGGGCTTATGGTCAGTAACAATTTTGAAATTACGTCCAAATAAATATGGTCGAAAATACTTGGTGGCCCATACTATCGCTAAAAGTTCTTTTTCTATTGTACTGTAATTACACTCACTGTCGTTTAATGTTCTAGAGGCGAAGCACACAGGCTTATCTGATCCTATAGTACCTTGGGAGAGAATGGCTCCTATGGCCACGTTTGAGGCGTCGGTTGTGAGAATGAATTCTTTACTAAAATCTGGGTACTGTAGGATGGGGTCATTGGTTAGCAGAGACTTACATTTTTCGAAGCAAGTTTTATACTCGGAAGTTAATGTTATTTTTCTACCTTTCTTGAGGCATGAAGTTAGAGGTTTCGTTACTCGGGCAAAGTCCGGAATAAATTTTCTATAATAGCCTAATAGGCCTAAGAATTGCTTAATTTGTTTAGGGGTTTGAGGTATGGGGTAATTCTGAATCGCTGATATTTTATCTGGATTGGGTTTTATGCCATCTTTACTTATAATATGTCCTAAATATGCAGTTTCTAACTTTAAAAACTCCGATTTATCCATCTGTATCTTAAAATTCGATTCTCTCAATTTTTGGAAAACTTTTTCTAAATTAATTATGTGCTCCTGAAGGGAGGTACTAAACACTATAATATCATCTAAATGCACAAGGCAAACTGTACTCTGTAAATCTTTTAAAACATTATCCATCACCCTCTGAAAAGTTGAAGGTGAATTTTTTAGGCCCATGGGCATTTGGAGGAATTCAAAATGCCCGTTTTCGACATTAAAAGCAGTCTTTGATATGTCTGCACTGCTCATTTCTATTTGATAAAATCCACTCGCTAAATCGAGAGTTGTGAAATAATGACAATTACCTAACTTATCTAAAACATCAGCAATATTTGGGATCGGGTATTTATCGTCAATGGTTTTCTCATTTAATTTCCTAAAGTCCACCACTAGTCGCCATTTTACCTTACCAGAAGCATCGGCTTTTTTAGGCACGATCCAGATTGGAGAACTCCAGGCTGACTCGGAGGGACGGATAATTCCCTGCTCTAACATTTTACTAATTTGTTGCCTTACTTCATCTCTATGAATAAACGGATAACGATAACTTTTAGTGTAAACAGGAATTTCATCTGTCGTTCGGATATGATGCTGAATTTTATTTGTGAATGTTAAGGGTTCCCCTTCAATATAAAATACATCTGCATATTGAGAACAGAGATTTCTTAAATTTTGGCACTCTTCAGGGTTGAGATGGTCGGTTCGTAAACGCGACAAAACCTCTTTAACCCGAGTCTGAGACTGTATAGGAAAAGAACACGTATTGTTATGTATCTCGGCTGTAATTGGCTGATTAATCGAGAAAATAATGTCATATGGTGATAAATTCGTAACTTCTACTATCCCACGGTTACGGCAAACGCGAGTTAAGCAATTACTTATTATACAATTACAAACTATTTGCTCCGGAATAAAAACGTCCCCATCTTCCGAGAGGATCGGCAGATTAACAATTTTGGAAGTGTTTGAAGGAATCAAATCCTCAAATAAATTCGCATTTTCTGAGTTAAACATAAGAATATTATTGACAGCACCAGAAGTCATTAGTATTTTATCTTTTAAATCAATTTTCGCGCCCCATTTTTCTAATAGGTCAAGTCCTATAAGGCCATCAAAATAGTTATGGAATTTATATACGAATAATTTAATATTTTCTGAGTTATTAAACTCAGAGAAACATGGTATAGTTATGGAATAATTTTCTCGAGTGGTTGCATGAACATTAGTAATTTCAAATGGATCTATATTTAATGGTATATGAGAATAATAAGTTTCCACTATTCTGGGATCTATAAATGACTGATTGGCACCGGTATCTATGAGTAACTTTAAAGGGGGTTCACTTATTTGAATATATGGTAATTGCCTTTGACTCTGAACATTTATCTCTATCCTAAGTTTTTGGAGGGCTCTATCTTCGAAAAATCCTGTTCGGAGTCATTGGGTGAAATGGGAGGTTCCACAGGAATAGCTTGAGATTCCTGAGAGCTGTTATCGAAGTAATATTGTTTACACGATTGTTGGCTATTTAGCGGTTCGTTATAATTATAAGGCACATGTTCATATAGGGCGTTGTTTGGGGGGTTATAATAAAAATCTGAATAGTCATAACATTCGGATTGATAAAAATTCTCAGGCATATAACATTCATTCATGTTAATTTCTCTAGCCTTATGAAAATAATTATTAGGTGGTGGGTTCCCTGACATCATGTAATTATGGCCTGACATCCCTGGTTGGGGCAGAGGGCGAGTTTGATAGTGGCTAACACCACTCATTGGTTTCGGTCCTGAATTATAGTTAGGGTTTCTTGGAGCTAATTTAAAAACATTGGACTGAGGATTATAATTCGGAGGGCGAGCAGCAAACATTTGCTGGGTCCTAGAGGGGCCATGAAACTTAAACTGAGGCTGTGCCTGATTAAAATTCGGTCTCCACATTGGTTGGGTTTTCATATGAGCTTGTGGCAAACCGAAGTTCATGTTTCCACGAGAAGGTCCTGGCATATTGAAAGGTTTTGGAAGTATCATAGAAGGTTGAGAGTTATTTCCGTAGAAGAAATTAGGAACACGGTTAGATTGAATATTAGATTTACTGCTTGAAAAATTATCATTACGGTTTTGCAAATATAAAGTGTTTAATTCCTCATGAACAAATTCTAATGCTTTTTCTATTGTTTCGAGTCTCATACATCTGATTCGAGAACCCAATGGGTCCTTAAGACCACGAACAAATGCCTGTAATGTTAATTTTTTATAAAGATCGCGTTTTGACTGTATAGTTGTGTCCACGGATTCATGCAAAGAGACATAAGTCATAACTGTACTAAATAAGTTTTGACACTTCTCATAAAACTCCTGTGGAGTGAGAGGTCCTTGAGATAAAAGAGCCAAATCGTTATAAAGAGAAGTCTCATCCCTTTGGTCGGCAAAATTATTAATTAGTGAATTACGAATACCTTCCCAGGTATCTGGTATTCCGTTCGAGTTTATCAAACGAGCGGCGGGTCCTGATATTTTATTAAGGATCCCATTTAATAACATGCATTTACTAAATTCATTATCCTGTTCGGCATTAACAAATTGAGAAACTAATTGATCAGTTAGTCTAATGAAACGAGTTAAAACGTTCGGATTCCCATCAAACTCGGGAAGCAAACGCAACGCCTTCGTTATGATATCTAAATTCTCCATATTACTATACAATACTCTTTGCTCAGTTAAATCTGAACTATCGAAACTATTAACTAAACTGTCAGAATCTTTATCTATATCCCTATTTCTATCTTGTAAATCAGATCTTATTTTAGACCTTGAGTCACAAATCTTAGAAGTAAACTTAGGATGAAAAATCTTGGAAATTGGGAAAGAACAGTAACAAGGAAATCGCAACTTCAAAACAGTTTTAAAGTACTCACATATTCATTCTGGCTTTCTGATGTATCGATGTCTGGATACTCCTTCCGGCGGCAGGTCGTGAAGATTCTAGAATACTCAGCAGCGGTGCTAAGAAGTCACCCGGGCGACTCGCGAGCGCGATTAACTCGATATTAGAGCAATTTACGGGGCCCGCAATCGACCGTGAGTATCCTACCGACTGCGCCAATTACGTTAACTGCAGCCGAAAGATTTAAAAAAAAACCAAAATTTTTATAAGGATTTAATAAGAAAGAAATTACAATTAATTAATTATTACAAAAATTATAACTAAGTGCTACCCGGTCGATGTTAGAACGAAGTATGAGATTCCCACGAGGCGTAGCGAAGTCGCGCTGCATGTAGATGTTGCAAGTGTGGGTGCTGACTCGACATCGGTGGCATCATGTTCGGCCGGCGCGTGTAACGCGAAGTCACGTAGCCATCTATGCGACTTATGTAGGTTGCGTAGTCATCAATATGAATGGAGTGTGCAACCGTAATATGTATGTGTAGTAGTAAGTTGTGTATTTCTGTTTTGCAAATTAACTAAAACAATTCAACTATATAAACTTAACTTCATACCATATTCAATTTAAATGGTAACTTTAACAGCGGTTTTTGCTTATGTACGAAAAACACACTAATTCTGATGAACTTTTAAAGCTAAAGAGGAGCTAAGGATAAAACTGCAAATGATACAGAATTATTCACAATTCTAACTGACGTTATAATAAACATCGATGATACGTATCAGATTGATTCTAAGGCCACATATTCATAAGACATATGACAGTTTGAAGCTGTGACTTGTGGCAAATTAGTCTCCTACGCCTCCGGTACCAAACATATTAAGTTTAGTAAACTTGAAACCTACGGGAGTGGCAGAGGAGGCGAATAGCAGTGTTGTTATTTACCTAGAACTGTGCTGAACGAAAGGATGGCAAACGAACTTATTCTTCTGAAAATCATGTAAAATTTTGGCTACTTGTGATTTGAACTCGTATCATCTACAAAAAGATCGGTAGTTCTTCCACTGAGCTATCGCGGTTTTAACAAATAATACAGCAATTCAAAAAAGGAAATTGTTCATAGTGAAAACTGTTTCTCTTTTATTTGGTTCGAGCAGTGTTTGCTATGAAGTGCTTTATGAAAACATCGAATAGAGCAATCAATCCATCAATCGAATTAGTCGTTCGCATACAATCAATCAAAACTGATGCAAATAAATTCGTATTGACAATCATATTGCGTCATTCTAATTTACCGCCGCGTATCAACAAAAGTAGATACAATTAGTTTAGTAAACTAGGGTTGACGCTTTGTAATAAGAGAAACTTATATTATGTGGATTTCATAAATTTAAGTTTTTGACATCTAATAATTATTTTTTTATCTAGGTATGTATGTTTGTAGATGAATAAATTAATATCATAAATTGCTGTTCGAAAGATTTACTGTCTTCACCGATACTGCACTAAACAGTATAATACTATACACATACTTATTATAACTGCTATAAATCCCAAAAAACGGTAGCTAGAGTAAAGTAGAATGATCTGGTAGGTACAGGGAAAGTATTGTTGAATTATTGTTAATGGGTTTTGAGCGACATCATCCAAAACTCACTGGAAAATCCCAAATACTTTCTTGCTTCTTACGATACTCGCGGGAAAAAATAGTTAGCGCTTTTGTTAAATTAGTTCTACTCATATACTACGTAAAAAAAAGTTGCCAACGTTAGTATTATCAGTATAACACAACTTTGTTTGTTTATTTAGTTTCCTAACACCTTTACGCACACTTGTCACAACCTAACACAATTATGATATCAGGTCTAAACTAATTACTTACCCGACTTGAATAAATTATATCTCTAACATGACACAATGGATGAATGATTGCACCACCCTGACTAGAGTCGTATCAAAGCAATTAAGAAGAGTGGCAACCCGCGCGACACCCGACCGTGATTTAGATCCGCGAATACGACGCGCATTGATTCGTCGCTTTGCAAATAGGATCGAAACATGTGAGGTGGCGTTACACTGCTTTCTATGGTGTGGACAATGATAAGGATATGAACAAAGTAAACGTATGGTGTACGTAGACTTACGGCTATCAATCCGAAAAACGGTAGCAAAGCGTCTGAATTTTAATTTCATTATCTTCTTTTGAAAGTTAAGTTAAAAAATGATTAATAAATATAGGATTTTTGGTGATTGGTAGACTCCACATAGGAAGCCACAATACCCTAAGTTACTCCTGTTCACAGCCGTAAGAAAACACGGGTCTGTGCTCCAAATATGTGTGGAGACTATAAAAGACTATGTATATTTTGTAAAAGATTTTCCGACACAGTTGCAACAAACTTTCAACATTAAATATTACTATAGTAGCGTATGGAGAAAATTCTTTTGCAACCCAAATCCATTTAACTTCTATCCAGCAATAAACCAAAACATGATTTCCTTTTTAATGTAGTTATATAGCCTAGTTTTTTAAATATGTCATAGGTACACGAATATTTCAAACTAATGTAACCCCACTAAGTAGAAGGACTAGAAATGAAAGTCACACAGGTAGCATCACGGTCTCCAATTAGCTTGTCGTTTACACGAGAGCAGTGTACACGCACCGCGTCAATTTCTATAGCCGTTCATTAAATTAATGCGTGACGCGTGAGTTGTTCCGCGTAATGAACGGCCGATGTTTGCCGCCACCTGCGTCGCAGTGTCGCGCGTGTGTGCGTAATGATGCGCTTCACCGGAATTCATAATGCGCACGTCCGTCTGAGATATTGTATCTGATCACTGAAACATTCTACTCGAGTATTACTATATTTCATGGGCTCTACTACTACTACTAGTTTTAACGGTACTATTTTATTTTAGTCACATTTCCGATGACCTATGATAAAAGTCAGTAAGTTCCGTTTTAAAAGTTTTTCAATGCAATCCTGTATTTATCACCAGTTATTTGAATGACATTAAAATTAATTATTCTGTATTATTCATACATTAATTCGTCATTTATCTTAAAATCTTAGCTTTCAGCTGGATCCCATCCTGCAAACTCAGATCTCGACTCCGTATACTTTTAGTTCACAGCCGTCGTCAATCCACTTATCTTTACCGCCGAGTTTCAGCAGTGTTAAACATGGCCCTAACGCTTCCAAAGTACAGATATTTAGAACAGTAAAAGCTGAAAGTGTCGCGTGTCGGCTCCCATTACACAGAAATCAGTGCGCGACTAACGTTTGATACAATCTCCGTCGTGATATTGAAATCATTTTCCGAGCAGCCACACTTCGAACGTGCTATTGTTTTTGCGAAGATCTTATCGCGTCCAATGTGGAACGGTTTAACAACTACAGCTTTGTGACCATTATAAATCTTTCCGTCTATTTTATTTCACTTAACCATTTTTTTCATTCAACTTGGAAAAATATATCCATATTAAGGGTTATTTCTTGCGTTAGTATTTGGGCAATGTAAATATATTTGGGGAAGGCTCAGTAGAAGAATGAGATGGTCTTGTTTTGAGCGTTTGGAGGCTGTGAGTTTCACAAAGCGGTAACGTGATGAATATCTATGTAGGTAGTATGAACTGCTCTGAGTGAAAAAAACCAGTGCAATTAGGACCAACGCATCTATTTATGTATAATGAATCAAAATGATCTAATTATCACAAATAAAAAAAAAGTACATAAAACATATGTTACCACTCTCATAACTGCCATATATGAAAACTCAAACATATACTACAGAAAACTTTCTCACAGCCCATATATGTCCCCACCAGGGGGCTCGAGCCTACCCTATATAGGGCGATTTGGCCATAGTCTACCACGCTGGCCAATTGCGGGTTGGCAGACTAACGACTACTACCGTAATAGTAGCCGGGACCGACGGCTTAACGTGCCCTCCGAAGCACGGAATCATCTTAGTTTTCGGATAATCAGGTGATTCAAGCCTGCAATATCCTTCCAAACTAAGTTAAATATTACAAGTTAAATTTGTAAGGTTACCATTCCACGGAAATCGAACCCGAGACCTCCGTACTTGAAACCAAGTGCTTAACCGCTAGACCACGGAGGCAGTCAACAAACAGAAGAAGAAGATGGAGTTTTAATATATAAATTTAAAAGAGAATTAGTTATAATAACGAACAGAAACGGATTAAAGGTAGCATATAGTTAAAGAAATAATTATGTTTATGAAAATATATAACAATTCTCAATGTATTTTGATGCCAGTTCAAAGCTAGTTTCTAACATAGTTAGCAGTCAATTAACAAGGAGGTTCTCGTGACTAATTACAGACGAGCCTAATGACGTTGAATTCTGTCATTAATATTAATTTAGGTGTCCCTCAGGATGTCTTTAAAATATAGAAACACATCAAATCACATGATTTAATGCTTTACATATCTTAATAAAAGAATTAAAGTGGCAATTATAAAATTAAGAATGATGAATGAATATATTTTTGCCGTGTAGTGCCAGCTTAGAATGTCGCTACCCCTTTCTACCCACGGGTGTCGTAAGAGGCGACTAAGGGTATTGGGGCTTTTATTGGATTTTTGGGCGATGCGGTTGGAGACCCATCACCAAAAACCTTTTATTTGTCCATCTTTTCCCCACTCAACTTCCAAAAGTGGCTGAGGAATTTAGAATTCCTCAGCCACCAGCCAGAAGAAAATTAGCTCTGGTTAACCCTTCTAGGGAAATATAGCCGTGAGTATATGTATGTATGTAAGAATTATATGGTTTATACAATAAGTAAATTATCACATGCATATCCCCCAAAGACATATTATGCAACAATGATTTGAATGCACAAACATTTAGTGCTGTGAGTTGTAAGTTTTACTGAAGTATAAATAACCATGGAGGTAGCACGTTCCTTAGAAACTAACTAACATACAACTAAACGTCAGACAAAGTGTAAATTTTAAAAATCAGATTTATGTATGTATGAATGATAACCAGCACAAAAGCTAAAAAGCTCTTAAGAAACAAAACCCAAACTTTACTCTGCTATAAAGCTCAGTACATGGATAGGTCAGTTTTTAGTGGCGATCATTCTTTTGGTGAATAAAAATATGTATTCGCCCCATGAACGCATACTAATGTTACTGCAGTGCATATATATTATACAAATACATATATAACAAATAGCAGAACAATCACTCCAACGACTTATTCTTGAATCCTTTTTATGTCTTACACCAAACAAGTAGGTAGAGTAACTCTGTAATTAACCAGAAGTCTCCATTTCTAGTATTCGAGTAGGCAGTACTAATGTAAAATATATACAAAACCCAATAAAGGCAAACTGTTTCTATTTAAACCAAAGCTATTACCTCCCACGCTATCTGAATAGAATATTATACAAAATTTAATCACGTAAGTGCATAAACATTAGCTGTGTAGCGGTCACAGAGCAGCCGCACAAGAGTGTCAAAGTACACCATTATATTACCTGCGGCAATAATAGCAAGACATTGTTACCCCGATACAACACCATTACGATATTCATGGATCCTGCTCGGCCGAAATGACACCTTCGATACTTGCTACATTTAGGAACAGTAAGTAAATTTGTACACAAAATTAAATGTTTTAATGGAAATCGAAATCATGATGAAGTTTTTTTTGTGTACAGAGAATGTCATTCATCTAAATCCAAGTGGATAAACTGGTTAAATTATGGAAATGGGATTATTTTGTTAGTAGTGTGGTTTGCGCGGATTCCAAAAATGATAATAGAGTAAACGGTGTGCTGTAAAAACGATATATTACATGATAAATTTTAATTTTAATGACACTTATACAAATATCAACTCAACTTCAATACGTAACAATAACGTAATTCTATTTATTTTTTTAACTATAATAAAAAAAATAAGCCAACTATTCAATACAATCTTGCTCCAGTCCCATACTTCACATTTTTTAGATGTAGTTAATGTATTTTCATAAGACGTTGCCATTATTCAAAAGATGTTGAAACATTTTTCACAGCCTTTTTTACATTTTCTTAATTAATCAAGTTCGAAATTTTCTCTACCTCCTAACTTAATTTTAAGTAAAGATGTAAACATACTGTTCCGAGCAAATATCCCGAACCAAACAGTGTCGGTGCGCACAATGCGATTGAATTTAATTGAAAATTTCGTACAAAGCTCTAGTGTTGCTCCTGTTATTGTTTATACCGCTTTTATACAGTCATTCTGAAGATGCGATACACCGTTCAGAATTCTAAGCTTCCGAAGTGTAGAAACTTTGAAAATATTTTAACAGAGACTTAGTTAGAAGTACACTGATAACTCTTGCGATTAGATGTTACCATTAATTAGAATAGTCGAGTAAAAATCAACTTTCTTTATGCCTCTATGATAACATTTTTTTTCAATTTAGTATAATTTTGTAATTCTATTCTAAAAGTTGGTTACTGATAAAGAAAACATTGTGTCACAAAACAATCCACAATACGATACACAGTGATTCTATACTAAACGTTAGTACGGCTAGAATTCTTGCGCTCTCAAAGATGTTTTGGGTTCCGAAATATTTCGTAAACGTATTGAGGCTGTTTGAGGTTTTCGCCAAGGTTTTACTCACTTCAATCAATAACTGATGACATTATTGCCAATTGCAATACAGTACACACGTTATATTAGGCACTTTGCTATTAGCTAAGTAGCTTTGTTTTTCAATGTGACTACAAAGTCATGAAAGTATCCTGATCCTTGAATTTATGCCATTAATTTTGTGTAGTTTTTATCTTTTTAGAAATTGGCGCGTTTTGAACTTCCAATATACTATACCGATTTATACTACATCAATACACCAAAGCAATCATTTGGTCCTTGACAAATAGCTTTACCATTGAGGAAAGTATTGAGAAAGGATAACTTCTCAAGAAAACGGTGACCATACATACATTAATTAAAATGTGTAATCGACACATATAATATACTTGTCGAGAAATATATTTGTCTAGGGCTCCTCATAAACAAATTAACACGGTAAGTTTTCAAAACTTAGTCAAATAGCCTATTGAGCTACTACCGTGTCAATGGCTGCCAGCGCGAAATTCTTCTATCCTTTATTTCTTTTACACGTTTTTAGTAGTGTTTGCGTTTCCTACCTCCGAATTTTTCACTAATTCGGAAGGCGAATTGTCTATCTTTTCAGATAGAAAACAAATGTTGAAAACGCCTAACTATCACATAATTTAAATCTTTTTGTTCATGAAAACCTTATGTGGGGATTATTACTAATAAATAAAGGAAAGAAAAATTTCGACACAGGCGGGATTCGAACCTGCGAAGTAATAATCCCCACATGAGGTTTTCATGAACAAAAAGATTTAAATTATCAAATTAATAAACTTTAATAATTATGATTAATTATTGTATTAATATGCCACAGCTTAAGTTACATTCATTCCAATTATACTTCATACTCAATAAATCGCGTCATCGTACAATACCATCTCATAACAAATACCGCCCAGCAGTATATGATAGTTGGTATCTAAAAGAGCCGGCCAACACAACCTCTAATGTTTGAAATTATCGTAAACAAACGATACTCTGCGTGACTCGCGGTTTCACCAGACCACCGCTGGCTGCAGACAACACGCCAATCGCATCCTTAACACGCTCCAAATAAGGGTTACAGAAAGTTTTGATTAAACTGGTGAAGCGTGTATCAAAATTATTAGGCCGCTTATCGAGTAGAAACGCGGCTGAAAATGCTCCGTGATAGGTATTGCAAATATGAGCGGTTGTTTTGTGATATTTGAACTGCGCTTTAATTAAATTTTAGAATAATTAAAATAAAACATTTTGCTATTAATTTCTAAAAGTGATGACGTGCCACTTTACGAGCTATGATAGCTGTAGTAGATCATTTAAAGTTTTGATTATTTGTTGTTTAGAAAAGTTTTAGCATATAGCTATAACAGGCAGATGAAGATAATTTAATTATCTATACTTACGCATTTTCTTCCTATTGGGGTAGGAATAAAAGAGCATGTATGAAAAGATTGATGGATGTAAACGAAGCTAGAGAGGTTTGTCAGGATCGTGCGAAGTGGCGATCGATAGTCTCTGCCTACCCCAATGGGAATTAATGGCGTGAGTATATGTATGTATATGTATGTATGTATGTATGTGGGGTAGGCAGATAATATAGCAAATAAAATAATATAAATAAATAAATAATAAAATCCTTTATTCAGCAAACATATTACTGTGTATTGGGGTTGCTAAAGCACCTCTTATATATTTTTCTTAATACTCACTCGCCTCACTTCAGAATTCCACATTTGTAGGAACTATTTCAATATATTTTTAACATGTGTTGCGTTACAGTCTTTTACTAAGAGACATCCACATGGGCTTGATTTACCTCTTTCGCCACTTCACTGGCCCCAACCACCTTAAAATGTGTTATTTATATACAAATAAGAATTCTTAAAATTCAAATTCAAATTGATTTTGGTTTTAAATGTCGTAGTAGGCGTGTGATCAAAACGCACTTAAAAATTGGTTGGAGCCACTATAGGTATTTGTTCTGTAGAATCAGCTTAAAATAACACTTACCCCTAATAATAAAATTCCCATAGGTATTAGGCACTACCCCATTTCTTCCGGTGGGTGTACGTTAAAGGCGACTAACGGTATTGGGGCTTTTGAGGGATTTTTGGGCGATGCGGTTGGAGACCCATCACCAAGAACCTTTATTTCACCATCTATTCCCCACGCACCTTCCAAAAGTGGCTGAGGAATTTCTAATTCCTTAGCTCTGGCTACCCCTTTCTTGGGATTTATAGCCCTGAGTATATGTATGTATGTATCTATGTAAGAAGATTTAAAAAAAAATGTATATTTTATTTTATTATCTTTGGGGGGCTTACAGCTAAATTTACAATATAAAATTATTACATAGGCAGAATTAGGCCAATAACAAGCTCCCACATATGCATAAAAATAAAGAACACCGAAAACAACAGAGAAACAGAAGGCTTAACTAAAAAAACAACTTAACTAATTAATAAAACAACAGCAAGAAAAATACACCGTAACAAATAATGTGATAAACCAATATTCGGTAACAGCAACCGCTAATTTGAAATACAAAAATTTTAAAAAATATTTTGCAAATGATCGCTTAATGTGCTGTTATGGAATAGATCCAAAGTGAGTTTATCATTATAAGAATTAATTTCATTGCTATGTCTGATATGATAGGCATTACCCCTGTAATTTGTTTTGGCTGGGAGACATGAAGCAAATCATTGTTACGCAGTTTTTTTGAAGGAACTCTCAAGCAAATTTTAACGACCATTCTTTATTTTACCATCATTTACCAACTAAACCATTTCAAAGAAAGGCTGAGGAATTTCGAAGGCTCATAGCCGAGGGTATAAAGTATGTTTGCATTTAATACTTTTAAAGGTTTCAAAAACCTAAAAAGTGATATGGGAAAATTGGATGGTTATTTTTTAACAAAACGTAAAAAACATGGTATTGTTGAAATCAACATAATTGTATTTATCAAAAAAAGCGGCTCAGTCATTGCGAACACAAAAAAGACCATTTCCAACGATGAATCGAATAAAGCAAAGGCATCCATTAACTAAATAAGTAACCGGGCAATACACAGCGAATAACAAAAGATAATATACGCATCTCGGTTCCGCCGGATGTGACGTCATTGTTCGCGCCCCGGAAGCGGCTCGCGCTTAGGCCTACTTCCGGTCGCAGACACTCCGCCGGAAATAAATCCGTTACGTTGTTTGAGGCAGGCGCAGATTTAGAAGATTTGCGTTAACGGTTAGTTCTTCAGCAGATAATCTTATTTCCGTTTAGTATGAAAGTAATAAATTATATGAAATCAAACATTTATTAGTATATGCTCGTATTAAATGAAAATAGCAGATCCAGAACCATAAAACCAAGAAAAATTCAGCCAGGAAGTAAACGAGGGTTAAAATATACATTAAAGAACTTTTCGCAATTGATTTTCAACCACCGCTAATTTTCTATATTTCACAGACGGATATTCCTTTTAGTTCGTTTTTCACCCATGGATGGTGGGAGTTTTGTACTATTGTAAGTTAAAACTAATTATTACTGAACCAATAGCTAAATTTATAATTTCTTAAATTAGATACAGTAAGTTTTGCATGCAAAAGTAAGTCTTCAAAGCATTAATCGCGGACTGACTTTCTGAATTCAACTAAAAATCGGTATTTTTTGTCACCATTTCCATTTCTGTTTGAATGCCAGAAATATTGAATGAATTTGATAATCTGAACTATTGAATTCTCCATTGAATTTTACTGTTTTTTTTATCTAAATAAAGCTGTCATATTTTCGTTTCAGTCCAAACATTATTCTCACTAAGCATGTAGGGTTGTTTTGTTATCAAACAGGCTGCCATGAGCACCTTAATCCTGGTCCGCTAGATACTCGAAAATATTGTTCTTGTAAGAAAAAAATATATGTGAACATTAAAAAAAAAGCATTTATGATCATTGCTGTGCTTAAGTTACTTAGGGCCAGTTTTTTGATCCGTGGTTAACTCAACAATTTGTTAAATATCGTAACTATTAGTTAAATATCAGCAAAATGCATTTTTTGACCCGTGGTTAGAGTAACTAATGTCAAATATCGAACCAAAATGGATTTACGATTTAACTAATGGTTAGTCTTTTAACTATAGTCAATGTAACAAATGGTTATATTTTTAACTACGGATCAAAAAACTGGCCCTTAGGGCCAGTTTTTTGATCCGTGGTTAAAAACGGTATAACCATTTGTTACATTGACTATAGTTAAATGACAAACCATCAGTTATCTCGTAAATCAGTTTTTTGATGTCTTTTTTAACTATAGTCAAACTTAACAATTGGTCAATTTGTTGCCAGTGCAATAAATAATGACAACCCAAAAAGTTCAGATATTTTTGTGGGGAAAATTTATTTAGTATAACAACATTAGTAATGCTGAGTGAATGCAATACATTTTTGACATCTTGGCGCTTTGAAGTGTCAAATTGTGGCCCGTTTCATTTAAATAACACGATGTTAATATATAATTGTTTTCCTGTGTTTGCGACTACGATAATAAAATATTTACATAAATATATTTAAATAAAATATTTAAAAAAACGACATGATAGCTCAATGGGTAGAACACCGGTTAACGTGCAAGCGAGCGACTAGTGTTCAAATGCCGGGTCGGGCCTACACCAATTTCTAAAGTCATATGTGTGGTTAATTTATCATGGTTGTTAACGGTGAGGGAAAACACCGTGAGGAAACCCACATAGTTAAGTTGTTTTTAGTCATGTGGCAGTGTATTAATTAGCATTAGAGATATATGGAGCAGCAAGAAGAGTTGCATCAAATTGAAGTTGAATGCAAGAGAAAGCAATTAAGTTTAATGTAAATGTGTTTTTAAATTATAATTTATTGGTTGTATTAAATTTATAATTAAATGGTTTATTAATGAAGTCATAAAATATCTTTTATTTACAAATTCTTGTAATCAAGTATAGGTAAAAGCTTATATAATATGAAATTTCTAAAGGGTATCCTACCTAAATAATATGTAGCTGTTATATCATTGCTAGTCTAAACTAAAGTTAATATTATAGGCAATAAATTACAAACAATTTGAGTTACATAATATTATTTATTAATTTACCTAACTATTAACTACTGCGGTTCTGTAGCTAATAATGAACCTAAATAGGTGTCTATGAGCTGCTGTCTGTACTCTTGATCATTGGCAGTCTCTGGGAAAGCCACATGCTCTTCTATCGGAAGATGATGGGTTGAATTTGCAATTTCTGCTGGCAGATATTCCCTCGTCTCTATGCATATATTATGCAATATTGCAGTGCTCACAATGATAGGCTGTACATTTTTTAAAGCCACTCTTAATTGTGAGCCTATGCAGGGAAATCGCCTTTTCCACACTCCAAATGCTCTTTCCACCACATTTCTTGATCTTATCTGGCTCTCATTGTAGAGTTTCTCAGATGCAGTTTGGGGATCAGCTAGTGGTGTTAATAGATATTTTTTTAAAGCATATCCTCGGTCTCCTATAAGACAGCAGTGACCTAGCTGTTGAGACTCCATGATATCTTTCACCCGACTTTTGTTAAATATAGTGCTGTCATGCACTGAGCCTGGCCATCTTGCAACTAAATCCCTTATTCGGAGTTCCGCACCAACAACTGCCTGGGTATTTATGGAGAAGGTATCCTTCCTATTTCTGTACAGCTCAGCATTATCACCCCCTAAAACAAAATCAACAACCAGCTTAATGAATTGCCAAATTTGTTGTTATACATACAAATTAGTTTATAAACATTTTATTACCGGGACTGATGATGCGAATATGAGTGCAGTCTATTGCACCGACAACACTTGGGAACTTAGAAATTAAATAAAACTTGGCCACTACTTCTTTGACCTCTTCTGCTGTACGTGGCATTGCAATAAAATATTTCAGTTTCATGCATATTGTTCTGGAGACACGATGGATGATTTTACACGCAGCAGATTTAGACATTCCAAAGAGATCTCCAGAGCATTGTTGCATATTTCCTGTGGCGTAGAACCTAAAAGTGAGCAGTATTTGCTCAAGAGGTGTAATGGCATTATTCCTGGAATAAAATCATATTTTTAGAAATTTAGCAGCAAAAACGCATGACCTTTTGCTTTGCAGACTGGTAAAAAAGGCAATCTTATGAAAGAGGGTAGGTACATACCTGAGGGTGGGCGTTTTAAGGTAAATCCCAATTTTAGTAACAATCCAGAGTACAGTTTCCTTCGATAGGCGGTAACGATGACAAAAATCTACATCATCCCAGGTTTCTAACGGCGGATGGCGTGGCCTAAATATTTTTGGCCTTCTCATTAACACATATTCTAATATAATATTATCGTCTTCTTCTTCCGATGAACTTTCGACATCAAAGTATCTAGCTATGTTCAAATTCATCTCAGATTTCTGTGACAAACTGCTGTTATTATACAAATAACCAGCGGCCATCTTGTTTAACCCTCCGATCCTGAGTAGTTAACTTTTTTAACTAATGGTTAGATATTTGACCATTAGTTACTCTAACCACGGGTCAAAAAATGCATTTTGCTGATATTTAACTAATAGTTACGATATTTAACAAATTGTTGAGTTAACCACGGATCAAAAAACTGGCCCTTAGATTGGTTAAGATTTTGCAATTTCTTCTAGCTCACGGGGCAAATTTTCTTGTAAAACTGATACAAACATATTTGCAAGAAAAATATATTATTACAACTATACACTGTACTGAAAAAAACTAACAAAATTTCTTTTGCTTCTCGTCCTTTTATGAAACTCGTAGCAACGTCTACGATAAGATATTTCTGCGAATGCCGTAGTATTTTCGAAGTGAAATATTTTTTCTAGTTCGTTCGTAGCAACGTAAAGTTTGTTGAAATTTCACTTTATTCAAAACAATATTTCCTGCTTATTTCACAGGAAGTTTCAGTTTTCATCGTTAGATGGAGTTACCGCAACGGACGCGCCGGAAACTAGCACCGGGCGGCGTAATGACGTCATTTCCTGAAGTTGTTGTGCGCGAAACTAAGTTCTAATGTGCGGTAATAAGGACCAAGTTACAAGTAATAATGTTGAAGTACGGCTGGAGGTATACGCCGCACCGTCAATAGAGTTTGTTCTTAATGTTGTGGTGGCTTTTGATAAAACGAGAAAATGTCTAATTAAATTATCATATTTTTTTTCCTTTTTACGATATCTATGAGTATATTATTAAAACTAAAAGGTTATTTGAACATTTGTTTTGGATTATTTATTAAATATACAAATTATTGCAGGCATACATACATATATATTACTCACGGCTATAAATTTTAGGAAAATTTTAGCAAGAGCTTCACAATAAAAACAAATACAGCTCCTTTTGGAATTCGAATAAGAAAACAATCTAAAAAAGATTGTGAGTAGTGGTTACCTAACAATATTTCCCAAATATTACACAAAAAGCCCCATAATCTGAGTCACTTTGTGCGACACCCAAGGCCAAAACTGCACAGCTTTAGAATATAAATATGATTCACTCTACAACATACATACACACATATACTCACGGCTATAAATCCCTAAAAGGGGTAGCCAGAGCTAAGGAATTGGAAATTCCCCAGCCACTTTTGGAAAGTTGAGTGGGGTAAAGATGGTGAAATAAAGGTTGTTGGTGATGGGTTTCCAACCGCATCGCCCAAAATCCCTTAATAGCCCCAATACCGTCAGTTGCCTCTTACGCACACCCACCGGAAGAAATGGGTTAGTGCTATTCTTAGCCGACACTACACAGCACAAATAACTGAAAATTATAACAGTTGCATATTGAAAACATATTGACTATTTTATGATGTAGGTAAACAAGATTCAGCGTCGCCAATGAAATTATTATATCCATCAAATATAAAAAGAAACAATTAATAAACGATTTTTTAAATATTTAATGTATAAAAGCGGTTTGTTACAACATTAATTACTGCACTATTTTTAAATAAAAAAACTTTCAAAGGTTATTATGTCTGTTTTTCACAAAAATAAATACTAAACAAATTTGGAAATGCTTAGGAATTTAAAAATAATTTCTATTGAAGAGAGGCGTGGCTTTTAAACCTGAGTCGAGTCTTTATCGAAATAAGTTATAAAGGTGTTTTATTCATTAAGGTTGTTGGTGGTGATTAAATGAATTGTGAAGAAAGCTTTGTCATGTGATAGCCTGCTCGTTATTTATAAGAGACTTTATCTTCTGTGGCTTTCACTTAAAAAACTCTGTCAATTGTATGAAAAATCATTATAGTTTTTTGTTAACGAATTGCTAGAAAAGATAAATAAGTTGCAATGAAAAAATTGAGAAATAATACAAAGACTTAACTAATATGTAAAAGAATACAACAAACCTGAACGAACCCTCTAATGTACTTTATAATCCGCGCAAACCGCACGAAACTTCCGAAACTAAAACATTTGACGTCATTCATCTACTCCGTAATCCGTTTTGGACTCGACCCTGCCCCACACTGAGATAAACTACACCGATCTGCTCTTCCCATTTCTAATGTGAGCCCTGCTATGACAGAACCCATTTGAAATACGTATTAATCCAAGCACCTATTAATTTAGGCTTTAGAAGCGATTGAGTACAATTGGAGTGGCCTGAGGCTTCAATACATGAACGAAATCGTAGGGCAGCGCGGGCCCTTTAATTAATGTGCGATTTTCAGTGCTGCGAGGTATTAGTGTGGAGGCTTCACTGGCTTGTTTGATTGATTGCTGAGCGATATACTCGATTTATTGTACAAGTTGATTAGAATGTATTTTGGTTACTAAAGTAAGGTAGAACGTAGTCATGTCACTAAAATATTTCCTTATACATACAAGTCATTTGATATCATTGAAAATTTTTGGATTACTGTTAGGTAGAGCAACTAAGAACATAATTTTGGTATAGTAAAACATTGAACGCATACTTAACAAAAGAGAGATTCATATATTCAAAATGAATGTTCGGCAGTTGACTAACTATAAAGAACATTGTATAAACAAAAAACTATATCCAACCCTTTCAACTATTTTAATTCGTCATTTTAAAGATTATTTGTAGGATTCCAAAAATGCAAATAAAAGCAATGACAAGCAATACAAACATCGATAAAGTCTCAATTCATAAATATAAGTGTGCAGCATGTATCAGCGTAATGGCAGGCGGGTCACGTGACTCACGTGCCGAACATCGCGCCGGCTCATTTGCGATATTCGGCGGAATCCAGATAAATCTGGATATTCTGATTCATTCTTCATTCGCTCCTAGTTGAGAATACGCGCCAATTTAGACTTCACGCCAAGTTGACGCCTATTATTCGAGAATGTGGATGTTCCTGGAACGTGGAGATATATCTTTATATTTAATTTAATACATATTATGTCAGAAAAATAATAACTAAATTTTATTTGTTCATTTAACCCTTTATAAGGCAAGGTATGATAAAAAATTCTTTGCATTTCACTTCTATTTGAAGCTAGGTAAGGTTGCAATTATGGTGGTCGCTGTATGCCCTCTGCCTTATAAAGGGTTAAATCTTTAATTATTTTTTGATATAGTAGAAGTGACCCAATATTACGGTCACACAATTATAGTTTATGGTTCATCGATTATAAGAATATGAAGTATGAAGAATAAAAGAGCATGTATGAGAAGAATGATGAATGTAACAGAAGCAAAAGTGATTTGTCTGGATCATACAAAGTGGCGATCGATAGTCTCTGCCTACCCCAATGGGAACAATGGGCGTGAGTATAAGTAAGTAAGATTATAAGAAATACGAAATCTCTCTTTGTGAATTCGGACCAAAATTAATAATGGTAGAGGTAAATATAGTGCCAAAACTAACATAAATTTAGTACGACGGCTATATATCGCCACCTTAATGTAAACAATGTATAAAACATTTATTTTACAGCATTAACACAAACAAAAAAAAAATTAGTCGTTACATTTAATAACAAAAAAATACTTGCAACTATATATGGATATAGGCATGGCAAAAAAAAATATATTTGAGATAAGTAGGCAATTAACAACCGTTTGGCACTAACAGAATATTTGACTATTCACAGCAAAATTTATGAGTGTTCCTGCAGGAACAAACGAATAAAACGTGAAATTATACGGTCCGAGCATGTCCCGTATAAAGACAGTCGGCAATAGAATTTTATTGTGAATTGAAAATAGATTACTGCCTCACTGGAAGGGTAATAGATATTTTATTGTACGGAGTCAATTTACTGTTCCCTTTTATGTTTTTGTTGTAACTGTTTTTCTGTTATTTTTATGTTTACCATAACACGGATACTAGCGATTGTTGTTGTTCTGCCTTTTTTAATTAAATACAGTATTGTAGCCCCAGGGGTACATATTTCCGAAAAATGAAAAAGGTAAAGCCCCAATCTCTCTCAACTCAACTCTCTGTCAACTCTTATATGAATTAAGAATATATACTAAATACTACTACGTTTATAAACTAGAACTAAAAATATACTCTTTAGTAAAGGCATGATTATTTAAAAATCTTTTGTTCAAATATATTCAATATATTTCGTTATCCCTGTTCTATCCAAAATAATAGCTCTATTTAAAAATATAGACACAATTAAATCTACATACACGTGACACTGTAATCTTAAAGTCCTATTCTGTGCCTGCATACTCAATAAATTATTAAAACATTTCAATAAAACGTGGTCATAAATCAATGAACAAATCGGAACATAAGTTGGAACAAAACGGCGAAGGCAGTATTTATATAAGTGAATGTAGTGACGCGTACTCGCAGTGAAGACAAAGGCTCGCAGCTAATATTCCGTCGTTAATCAAATCTAGTCGACCGCACGGTCTTGTCCGGGAATAGAATCCAGATTTATAGCTCTTTAATTGCATAATTACTTCGAACACCAGTTGCTTTGGAAACTTCGTTTTATTTTGTGTTCGGTTCAACTTTATATAGGTTTTGTAATGGAAAACTTTTTGGTGGTTTGCGTCACTTTTATTTTAAACTTAGAAATTGTTTGGTAATGGCACAATATTTTGGTCGACACTTTTACGTCACAGCACAGAAAATGCTGAGTTTGTGTTTAATGATGTCCATTTGAAAACGCAAACAAGTGCAAACGCATAAGTTAAATGGAAATAACATGAGAAATTTTATTCAAATC
Organism: Bedellia somnulentella; assembly: GCA_963576735.1. Taxonomy (NCBI): domain Eukaryota; kingdom Metazoa; phylum Arthropoda; class Insecta; order Lepidoptera; family Bedelliidae; genus Bedellia; species Bedellia somnulentella. The sequence continues at coordinate 189,160 of OY755175.1, read as the reverse complement.
TAAATAATGTTAGTTATTGTAGGTTTTACTATTATAATTAATTTAGGCTAATATGTTTAGTTTCATGAGAATAAATGATTATAATTATAACATCCATTAACACGGCTTTAAAAATGCTTTGCAATCGATGCTTAACTTGCGTAGAATTATTCTTATAACAGCTTCGGAGAGAAGTTTTTGATTTGAATGAAGAGTTCTAAAACTTACAACGGTTGTATTCGGTCTCAAGCCACATTGCCCAAAAAGCACATATAAAGCCCGAAAACCCAGTCGCCTCTCATGGCACCCGCGCATACATACATACATATACTCACGGCTATAAATCCCTAGAAGGGGTAGCCAGAGCTAAGGAATTAAAAACTCCTCGGCCACTTTTGGAAAATTGAGTGGGGAAAAGATGGCAAAGTAAAGGTTGTTGGTGATGGGTTTCCAACCCCATCGCCCAAAAATCCCTTAAAAGCCCCAATACCGTTAGTCGCCTCTTACGTACACCCATCGGTAGAAACGGGGTAGTGCTATTCTAAGCCGACACTACACGGCTTTCCTAATAGTTTATAGAATATACATAGAAACCACAAATCGATAACCCGACAGTGAATCCACTCGATATATAATCTGCGCTAGTTGGACCCTCTCCAAAGTTCTGTCTTTACAACAGACTTGACCTCAACTCATACATTTTAAGGTTTCGTGGGCGAACATAAAAGCTGCGGAACCGAGCGTCCTTGACAAACCCTTCACATTTCCTACCACACTGAAATTCGTATCTAACCGCAAACAATGCTGTACAATGCTGGTTGTATTCGTTTGCTATTGCGGAACAATGGTGACGAAGCGGCAATGGTTGTTGTCAATAAAAAAGGTGTCGTTAACCCTTTCGGTGCGCGTTAAAGCGACACAAGTGCTCGACTATACCATTGTGTGAAATTGCTCATTCGGCGTATGTGGAGGGAAAGAGACACCGATATAGAAAGCTGCGGATTAAAAAGAGATGCTGTTCGCTTTTGTGTGCCTTTTAGCGATTATAGTTTCGGTATTGAAATTACAGGCGTTTTGTTAAGTTGCTAAAAATATGCTGGTGTTGATGTCTCATTGAAATTTTGCGAATTCGTTCTTAGCCTTATTTCTCAGATGGTGTTGTACTTAGGTCCTATATTCTATTTAAATGTTTTCGTTTAGCTCTAACCACTCTGAAAAATGTAATACACACATCACTTTAAAAAATCGCCGGGGTAAACCAATTCAGGATTTTAAATCAAGTCACTTTTTCTTTGGACGGTGGCTTTTCCATTGGATTTCAACAATTTTTTCTGTTTGACATACTAATAATAACATAACATAAACGTTCACGCCGAATATCCCCGAAGGGGTTGGCAGAGGTACTAATACTTCTGGTGTTCAGAGTACCCACGTTTTGCATGGACAGTGTACTCACGTGATAGGGGGCAGGCCTATAATACTAATAATCAAAGTATTTATTCATACTAACAATTATTTATGTATCTAGTTTGTGCTATTTTAAGCTTTTTTTGCGGCTATTATTTTTAGTATAATTTAAAATCATCCCTGCAAATGTAAATATATCTTAGATTTGCAGTCGCTAATGTGGATGGCCATGCCGGTAGAAGAACACCACGACAGACACTTTTAGGGGGTGTGAATATATTTAAGATTTGATTTATTGATTTCTTTCTCGTTATTAATTATTAAACTAATAAGTATTTAGAGTTTATTCTGGATTGATAAATAAATTAAACTTTATTCAAAATCGGAAGTTCTAAATTAATTTGTTTTTGTTTCAGGTAATAACACATTTCGAAGAATTTGAACTACGATAAGCTTTCATTTGGTATGTATGTGAAAAAAAAACGGTAATACGGCACCTAAAAAAATCATATGAAACATATACTTCTGCCATTATCTCCTATAGCATCACTACTCGGTTAAATCCTAGCAAACCAGTCGAGCTTCGTCTGCATTCATCAATGTTTGTATAGTTGCCCTTTTGCCCTTAATAATTTGGACACTGTCCTCTTCAACCACATTATCTCTTTGTTCTGAATGTCTCATTCTGGGCCATCCCCAAGTGATATTTTAATGCGCATTGGCTCTTTGTATCTCTTTTAAGAATTTATTACATACATACATTTACTCATGACTATAAATCCCTTAACGGGGTAGCCAGAGCTTTGGAATGAGAAATTCCTCAGCCACTTCAGGAAGTTGATTGGGGAAAAGATGGTAATAATAAATGTTTTTGGTGACGGGTCTTCAACCAAATCGCCCAAAAACCACTTAAAAAGCCCCTATACCCTTAGTCGCCTCTTACGATCACCGACGGGTAAAAATGGGGTAGTGTTATTCTAAGCCAACATTACACGGCTTTTTTAAGAATTTATTAACATAACATAACATAACATAAACGTTCACGCCGAATGTCCCCGAAGGGGTTGGCAGAGGTACTAATACTTCTGAACATCACGTGACTTAGTCACCCGGTGTTCAGAGTACCCACGTTTTGCATGGACAGTGTACTCACGTGATAGGGGGCAGGCCTATCGCCGTTTTGTACGAATACACTGTCACATGACTAAGTACAACTCAGCCATGTGGGTTTCCTCACGATGTTTTCCCTCACCGTTCACAACCATGATAAATTAACCACACATATGTCTTTAGAAAAGACAAATTGGTGTAGGCCCGACCCGGGATTTTAACACTAGTCGCTTACACGTTAACCGGTGTTCTACCCATTGAGCTATCACGCAATAAGAATTTATTCTCATCTAAAAAATACAAAGATGGGTATACTTATTTCACTTTACTTTGCCGTGTAGTGACGACTTAGTATGTCACCATTCCTTTCTTTCTACGTGCGTCGTAAGAGGCGACTAAGGGTATGGGGTTTTTTAAAATAGGTTTTGGTCGATGCGGTTGGCGACCCATCACCAAAGATACTTTGTTTCTACTGTCTTGCACCCATCAACTTCCAAATATGGCTTAGGTGCTCCTAGCTCTGAAGCTGTGGCTACCCTTTTAACATTATGCTTTTTACTGGAGTACGGAAAAATATATTGAAATAAGGGTTGGTTTGTAATTATTCTAGTCGCATTACTGAAAATAAGTTTAAAGCCAGAGAAATGCCGCATACAAGGCGAGATCCTAATTAGATATTTTAAAAGTATTTTAGTTGATAGTCGACAAGGTGACACGACTCACAAGGAGCACAGCACAAATCTTTACTACATACATATGTCTAGCAGTGGATGTCTCTTGGCTGACGATGATGATGTTAGTCTGTAAATTCTATAATATAATGTTATTATATATATATATATATATATATATATATATATATATATATATATATATATATATATATATATATGTTGGAGATTTCATTTTTCGAAACGCAATATGAATCGCTTTCTTAGTGTATCTGTTCCAATTGCAAGTTTCCGACACCTGTGTCCCAACGTCTGCTAGTCTTAGATTAGTTACCCAAGCCTTTAAGTATAAATTTTTCCCGCTGTGAAATTACTTTATGACGATTAGTTCTTGATTCAAGGTAGGAAGTACGTGTGTCGTTATAAGACTGGTAGACATTTTTCATTGCTTAATTATATATGGGGTTTAAACTAAAAGTAATTAAACGTTAGCGCATCGCAATAGTTTTGTTTCTTTTAAGTTTTACATTCTGTTTTAGCTCGAATCAATTCAACTTTCACGTCGTAAATACAGACATTTGTTTCAGACATACTAAGATTTCTGAGCATCACATGCTATTTTTTACCTGGTGTTCTGATCTACCAATTTGTGCTCGAACAGTGCATCCACGTGGGAGTAGGGAAGCCGTTTTGTATGAATACTCTCTCACGTGATAAACTCAACTAAGTCATGTGGGTTTCCTCACCATATTTACCCTCACCGCTGGCAACCGTTGTAAATTAATCATTTACAAGACTTAAGGAAAGGCACATTGATGTAGGCTTGACACACGTCTCTTGTATTAGAAGCGGCGATGCTCCCACTGAGGTACCAGGATAGCTCTATCTCGTACTAAGTGATCTCATTATATATTTTATTGCGCTACATGTATCTCGTGGCACAACTAATATTCGCTTTCATTTATCAGTGTCGGAGCACCGCTGTGTGAGGATAGTCTCGCTGTTTCAGGTTGTATCTAGATGGACCGTTGGTTGTTCACGTTATTTATTATTATTTTCACTCATATGTATTTATATTACGCTATGTTCAAAGGATTACCATTAATTGGCAACTACAGCTTTGTATACACTACTACAACTTACTGTAGTCATTGATTCTGATTGGTTGTTTCATCATTTTTACATTCATAATTGAAACAATTCATATTTCATTATTATGCTGTGTAGTGTCGGCTTAGAATAGCACTACCCCATTTCTTCCGGTGGGTGTACGTAAAAGGCGACTAACGGTATCGGGGCTTTTTAAGGGATTTTTGGTCGATGCGGTTGGAGACCCATCACTAACAACCTTTATTTTGCCACCTTTTCCCCTTGCAACTTCCAAAAGTGGCTGAGGAATTTCTGGTTCCTTAGCTCTGGCTACCCCTTCTAGGGATTTATAGCCGTGAGTATATGTATGTATGTCTAAATATTAGTTTTTCTCATCATTGGTATTCTGAAGTTCTGGCTACTCTTTATCTGGATAAGAATGTTATTATACATACACATATGTTTAAAATAAAGAAAAAGTGAAATTGTAAAAAAATATTTACAAGGAGTTTTTTTGAATTGAATCATAGTTTTCCTATTATTTTCTCCAAACATCGCTTTTAGTGTTGCAACCCAGATCAACACGGATAAATGCAAAAATTTGCATATAAAATCAAGCAAAATGAAAGGTAAAGCAAAACTCTCAAGCCATAACTCTACAATTATTCAGAAGGCTTCATTTAAAATCGCGATTATTTAATGGCTTTTTAAAAACGCGACATTAAAATGTAAAGTTAAACTTCCAACCCTTTCATTTGAAACCGCACATAAACAGTTGTTTGAAAAATAAATGAATAATTTATGGCGTGCCTGTGTAGAAGCACTTAGACTGAGTAAGAGTTGAGAGGGTCGTGTAATTGAAAGTTGGTCGGGTGCATGCGGGTCGCGGGTTGGAGTCGGTAATGACATGGGTTTGTGAGGAAATCATACGCCGCGGCGACCAGCTGGCTGCCTGGTCCGAGCCCGGTCGCTGGTGAGCTACCACTCTGTGTTGTAACAGCACTTGATACTATTCAAAGGATTTGAAAAATACTCAAAACCCTGGAAGTTGTATGTTTGTACTTGTGAATATTTTAGAAAGAATAACGTGAATGGTATATGTTTCTATGTTTTATTCGAATTCACACTGAACAATAAAGATTTGATGCGTATTTATCGGATTTGAATCAATTAAAAGTGGCGCTTTTTACAAAGTATTATAAGGTAAAAAAATATCAAAATAAAAACAAAAATATGAGTAGGCATATATAATGCAGAAAACTACAAAAGAGGCAATAATGAAGAATTAGGAACAATCATATTATGTTATTTCGAATAAAATTTTGATAAACTATGTTGTTTTCTGAGTATCCCATATTTTATTCAGCGACTTTGAATCGCCAAATAACTGCGGCAAGTGTATAATGCCGGCCGATCGTTTCACGAATGTCTGTGAGCGATGTACGTTACAGCAATTTTCCAACAAACGCTTAAGTATTTAGAATTTGGCATGTTTTGGATTGCAACAAAAACTATATTTTCTGTCCAAATGTGCTGCATAGCGTACTTGATATTCCATTTTTACGATTATAGGTGGTACTTAAAAAAATATGAAAGAAATATGTAAATTGGAGCGCACAGCCAGCTCGCCGCCGCCGCCGCCGGACGCAAACACACCTGATAGTACACTCCACCGCTTGCTTCACTGTATTTACTATAATAACAACAGCTCAGATTTGTACTGGGTGATTTCAAAGGAGCACTAGACTAAGTATGACAGCTTAAGGTTTTGATGATGTTTGAAATTCTTACTAGATGATTTACTCTATTGCTACATTATGTAAGAGAGAAAAAAATATGAAAGATTTCGAAAACTTACTAGTGTTAGCGTTGAAATTTATTCTGTAATAATTTGTTTATATTTATAATTTCCTGTACTTTAAACGTTCCATATCCAATTTATTGTTCACTAAAAATATTACATACATACATATACTCACGGCTTTAAATCCCAAGAAAGGGGTAGCCAAAGCTAAGGAATGACAAATTCCTCAGCCACTTTTGGAAGGTGCATGGGGAATAGATGGTGAAATAAAGGTTCTTGGTGATGGGTCTCCAACCGCATCGCCCTAAAATCCCTAAAAAGCCCCAATACCGTTAGTCGCCTTTTACGTACACCCATTGGAAGAAATGGGATGAAATAAAAATATTATAAGATTAAAAATGTAATCACCAACAAGCATAATCTCGATATAGTTTGAAGACATGTGTCGAAGTGTACCAGGGCTCGTGCGGTCAGCGGTGCATCATGAATGAATATTATGTAAAACGGGCCCCTACTATTCATGTTGAGCTATTGACTACAAATTACCGAGTTATTTTCAAAAAATGTATTTTCAAAATAGCTTCGGTGAAAATGGAATTTAGTAGGTTTTGCATGTATTTGAATACTGTTTTGGTGAACATGAATAACTTTAAAATCATTGAGAACCATACTACATTGTCAGTTGGCTAACAGAGATCAGGTAGCAGGTAAATGGAGGCTCGATCAGTTGCTGTCCACTATATAAATGTTTTATATCACCGCGTCGGGCTGTCAACTACTTGAATCAGTTTGAGCTTCAAAAAACAATGCATGGCGACCCTCGCAGTTATTTTAAAATAATCGAAATAAATAAAACCCTTTTCAATACAGAGGTTTCCTAGATTTAAAGCCAAAAGAGACCTGTAGGCTGCACAGAAGCATATCCTCTTATTGTGGACTTAAAATACTCTTTATTGAAGGGGACCATTTTTTAAGTTGATAGATTAAGTCTATAGATTAAGCCAACCACGATTAAAGCTGTTTCATAAAATTATGAAATTTATGCATTCAAGGGAGTCCCCGAAAATTATTCTTCAAACGGTATTATCAACCAATTGAAAAAGTACTGCAAAATTAAGTTATTTAAGAAAATACGACCGTACACTTATCACTCCAATAGTCCTCATTGACAGAGATAAACAATATTGATCAATATTTTCTACAACTTTCGTTAATTTATAAAGGTCAACAATATTTATTATACTATATTTTTTGCCGTGTAGTGCCGACTTAGAATGTCACTTCCCCTTTCTACCCACGGGTATTGTAAGAGGCGATTAAGGGTATGTGGCTTTTTAAGTGTTGTTTGGGCGATGCGGTTGGAGACCCATCACCAACGATACTTACTCTTCTACCATCTTCTCCCCTATCAGCTACCAAATGTGGCCGAAAAGATTCGCGCTCTGAAGCTCTGGCTCCCTTTTTTGGGATTTATGGCCTTGAGTATGTGTATGTATGTATCTATACATATTTTTTTGGCTTAAAACTAATAGATTACAGTAAATTATTTTCAAAATCATTCAACTGCATATAAAATACTGGTCCTGCAACTTGACAGGACAGCGAGCAAACATACTAGGTGTAAGCAATTATATGAAAGCGTCCCGTTCCACGGAATATTTCATAGTCGGCTAAACATTGTCGGCAGCAAATCAGAGTGAACACAGCTTTTTGAATTTAATTAAATTCTTCGAGGCTTATTAAAACGCTCGTGTTTGTTGTAAAGAATGGTTACTAATTGAAGACGTCTACTGTACTTCAGAGTACAACGCTGACTTCAGGAATGTCGACGTTTGCTTGCAATAACTTCAACTTAGTATTAAAACTTTTTTGTGAAAGGATCTTATTCAACAACCACCATCAACATCCGTTAACTGCTTGTGATAACTTAGACGTTCATTGACAGTAAATGAGAACATTATATTTGATTGCTGTAAATATGAAACTGGAAGAACAAAGACAATATATAAGTTTAACGTCCTATATTCTTGTAGGAATAGCAAATTTATTACTTCTTTACACCCTTCTTTCAATTCTTTTTTTTTATTTGGATGTTCCAACTTCAACAACCAACAACAGCAAATCACTTAAAATAACATAATGGTTAACAAATTACAAACATAAGGCCAGTGACAGATATCCACAGAAAATTCCGAAAACACATACAAAGAAGAAAAACTTAGCAGTTAAAACTAACTAAACTTAGACTTAAACTTAACTTAGTACAGTCGAATTTCCTCAAAATAAATAAATAATAGTTGTACGTAAAACATTAATCCTATTAATATTATAAATGTGAAAGTTTAGATGTTTGGATGTTTGAGTGTTTGAGGTGAAAAGGATTCTCTATTACAGAATGTATATGAATGAAATTCAGTAGAATGCTAGATAATGACCGCAAGTATGACATAGAATACTTTTTATGCCGGAAAAAAATGACCAATAAAATATTCACGCCTGATTGAACTCAGAGTAGGTACCGGAAAAAACGCCTACAGTTTGGCATAAGCAAACTTACAGTACGAAGTCTGTCGGGCCAGCTAGTGTTATCAAAACGTTCTTACAAAATACACATTCTTTTATCAAAACTTCTTTAATACATTTTGGAACAGCTAAACTGAGCTGAGCTTTTGAACAGTGGAAAGAATCCTGTAAATAAACAAACCATTTAATATTCTGACCAAATATATCAGTGCAGGTATTTTTATTTCTTTAAATGGGTGTAATTTTGTTATAGCGCGAAGGGGATTTTCTCATTTTTCGTCAACTTCTTATCGTATTCGTGAAGCTATTCTTATAGTGGCCAATCCCTCACCCCGAGTTCGCTCCTTCTCGTCACTGCTTATCGGCCGCCTGTCCACTGCTGCGTCACAATGATTAATACATCTCAGTTTCCAGACAAAGCCAGCAGTGGGACCGAATTATAATGTTTCCAGGCAAACATTTAGCATTTTATATTTTTACTTCCTGAGAAAATACATTATACTTATTTACTTTAGGCTCTCTTTTTTTAAAACGTACTGCTGTCATGAAGTTAGGAAGTAAAACTTTATAATCCATCCATCTAATACTCCATTACCAATCAATTCGACTAACAGAGATAATTAATTAAATAATTATAATCCCTTTTATCTGATTTGCTTTGGTTTTGCTTTGCACTCATTCATTTTACTGAATAATGCTTATTGGTGCTTAATTTCACTGTTTTAAAAATAGCTATTATTTACACCTCGCAACCGAATTTGCGATTGATCGATAATTTTTATAACCGTTATTTTAGTTTTTTTTTATCTTTCAGCATTAATTATTCATTGTTATGGTAAAATTAATAAGTTGTGGTAACCAATTATGATGCAGGATATAACCAAACGACCAGAAATCTCAAGTTGTTAGACTGAACTTATCTTAGCACCCACCTCTTAGATTTTCAAAAGGTTTTGCTAACACTATTCTAACAAACTTGGCTAACTCTCTTAAATTGAAATTGTGAGTTTACCTCGCAGGAATCGAACCGGAAATCAACGTATGGTCAGCAGAACGCTCTAAGTGTTACACCAATTTTCATATTGATATATCAGCACAGCAGATTTAACCTTATGAGAGTTACATCCACTTTATGATATATAAGCATTTTAACCCGTGAATACATCTATAAAAGTATTTTTCACTGAATTTCTAAGGTAATTAAGATATTATCTGCTAATCTGGTTTATACGCAGTTTGCAGAATAACTATAGACCAGAGAGTTAATGGAGTATTGTTTAAAAGTAACCATCGTGGTTGATCCAGAGAGCTAAGCTAATTCTGAACAAGAAAATTTACATCCATTTATGTAGCCTGTTGCGGATGAACAAACATATTTCACTTCAATGAAGGCAGATAAGAGATGAAATTTCAAAAGGCAAACACAGTGCAACTCATACGGTTACTTTGTAAAATGGTTGACAAGTGAGGTGGCCGCTCCTCATGACACCAACATAACAACCGTATTGGTCAAAGCTGCTGTTATCTGCGCGCGATACAAACCGGAGTCCACTTTATCCCGTAAACAAAAACAGCATTTCCCGGTTAAGAAAATAAAACCGCAGACAAAAAGCTCGCCCGAAACAAATTACCGAGACGTGCTTGTACCGCGCCAGTTTATAATAGCAGCGTGTTGCGCTGTTCGGTTTACATTGAATATTTTGTACCAATCTGGAGGTGTCGGTTCCTTACTGAGGAGTAATTCTATTTCGCTCCTCCGGGCTATGACGTAATTAAATGTAACGAGCTGGGTAGCTTTCTTTGTGTTATTTTTTGTCCATTTTATGTTATTTAGAGTCACTGCCTTCGAATTTTCTTTGAAGTGTAAATAGGTGTTGTAAGATTTTTCGTATACAAAATAAAAATGAAAATGCCCTTGAGGCATTTATATATAGAAAATGGTTTAGAAATTGTGTGCTTTTATGTATTCTCAAATATTTTCCATAACTTTAAACTGAAATTTAAGGAACCTTGATTTGTAATCCAACGCAAGGTTATTAAAAAAATAAGACGCCGCGATATCTAGCAAGTTTGCTAAACACGAGCAACCAGGCAAACTAAACACCACGTCAAACAATACGCAATACGACTGATGCGTTGTCAGTCTCGTGATGACAAATGACGTTTCTACAGACGCTCCGCAGCGCGACGGGGCGGTCCGAGGCGTTTTTATAACCGCTGGCTTCAGTTTTTGTAATAATAACAAGGTTTGCGGCATTTCCCACGAGTCTTCACAGCAGTTATGGGAAATATCAGATCGCGATTCGCTCTCAAATATTTTGCTTTAGACAAAAACTGTATAATTGGTACATGTGTTATTATCATCTTTTCCCCCCATCAACTTCCAAAAGTGGCTGAGGAATTTCTCATTCCAAAGCTCTGGCTACCCCGTTGGGGTATAGCCGGGGGATTCATAGCCGTGAGTATATGTAGGTATGTATATGTTATTTCTAAATGTGAATCAAAATTAAGGCATCGATAAGAAACAACATTTAAGTTCTTGTCTTTCTTCAAAAAAAACGAGCGTAAATGTATTTTAGAACAAACCAGTGTTTTAAGTTAATTGTTTCTCGACTAAAACAATAGGCCATTGTGAAATAAAAGTTGTATTGTCCATTACATTCAACCTATATCCTTCGCTTACTTACGCGATGAAACACGAAACAAAGGCTATCTTTGTCGCAATTCACAAAACTAGTCCATATAAATCACATTACCAGTAAACCACAACTAAGACTCCGCGTCTCTGAAATGCCCTTACGCTAGACATAATCACGCACCCTTACTGCCTAATTTGGTAGCACTCGAGCTAAAAGCTGCAGGGTCGCGGGCGGGCGCGGGCGGCGGGAGGGGGGACTATTCAAAAACTTTCGCCTAATTACCCAAGCGGGGCGATGTTGGCCGTAATAGGATTATGTGTAACACAACTCGGTATTAGGTGAACCGGCCAATTGAACGAGTGACCTTTGCGTAATCGATCATTTGGGAGACAAATTACTCTTTAAAGTGTAAGCGCTTTATCTAATATATTGTGTTCGGTTAGTTCAGAGAGAACCATAAGCGTTTCGCTTTAAAGTTAGCAATAACACTCCTATAACTCCATATTTTATGTAGAATATTCACAAACTATGATATAGAAAGTTATTGTAATAGACTCAACTCAATCACGCCACAAGTTAATCGATGAAAGGGTGGCAGAGGATATATCTGAGCATCATAAGTCATTTTTGTCACCTTTTGCTATATTATTTCCCACATTTGCTGGGACAGTTAACTCACGTGAGAGAGAACCAGCCTATTGCCATTTTCCGGACCGTTTGTCATATGAGTTACCTAATAAAATTTTCGCTCATTCTTTACATCATATATTGACCACACATATAACTTTAAAAAATAAATATTAAAGAAGACCTACTTCACGATTTGAACCAGATCCTCTCTGCACGATAGGCCGGTGGTCTCCCCACTGAGCTATCACGTTTGCTCATCGGGCCCATTTAAATATAAACAAAAACGTCTTAATTAACTGACTTGGCGTTGCAACCGCCTGTAAAACAAAACTAAAGTGATTATTAACACAGAACATTCTTATTGCCATTACGTAAGTATGCAAAATATGTCCGAATCATTTTTTCCACATGCGCTGAAAATAAATCACGTGTTAATCGAAAGGAGTAGTATCTGTGTAACATTTTTAAAACGGATAAGTGTGAAAGATCGTGTAGTGTATAAGATTTAATAAGGAATATTAAGGTGGTTTGAGCATATAGATAAGATGGATAAAAGTAAAGTTACGAAACAATAATAGAGTCCCAGTGTAGTAGAGGACAGCCGCGCAAGACGTTCCCAAATCAAATTCTAAACGTTTTTGCAAAGGCAAACATTGAAAGTAAAGAGAACAAAATGAGAGATTAGTCAGGATCGTGCAAAGTGGCTATCGATAGTACCTGCCTACCCCAATGGGATGGTAGGGGTGAGTATAAGTACATAAGTGTATTTATGACTGTAATTGTGTTGTATTAAATTGGCGATTGAAAAATACCTTTGCCTCATTAAAAATCATTTAAATCAAATATTCATTTTTGGTCAATATTATCCAAAAAAAATCTTGAATTTAATTCTACTTCATGTAAATATGTAATTTATAGGAAATTCGCGCGAAGCAGATAATAAAGCGGTTCTTGTAAAGAGCTATTGGTGGATTTTGTGTTTTAAAAATATGAATAAGAGTAAATAAATGGTTTTGTGCTAATGTTCACAATTTAATCTGTGTAGTGTCGGCTTAGAATAGCACTACCCCATGTCTTCCGGTGGGTGTACGTAAGAGGCAACTAACGGTATTGGGGCATTTTAAGGGATTTTTGGGCGATGCGGTTGGAGACCCATCACCAACAACCTTTATTTTTACCACCTTTTCCCCACGCAACTTCCAAAAGTGGCTGAGGGATTTCTAATTCCTTAGGGATTCCCTTAGGGACCCCTTCTAGGGATTTATAGCCGTGAGTATATGTATGTATGTATGTTCACAATTTAATTCATATTTTACTTCCTATACAGTTGATTGGCAAAGCTTAGAGAATCTCATTTACTTTTGACTAAATAAATGAGATACTCATATATGTTATCAACATTCTTGCCTACATCCAAAATTCAAACTTTTGAACACAGGAATAGTTGAAAGGATAGATACTGATACTTAAAATTTTATTAACTTCATCGTAGTGAAACTCATAAACACTTTGTTACAAAAGGGTTATCAGAACAAAAAAATATATGTGCAAAAACCGTTCAAAATTCAAGTACCCAATAAAGTCACGAAGCGAAATCACGGGCAAGGCTACCCTATATTTAGCTAGTACGTCGGCTGTCAAAGACGGTAATTGTTAGGCCAGGAGGCGGCGGGCGTCCTCCGTCGTCGCGTGTCGGAGAGCCTGTCAACGCGAACTTAGTGCTATTTATCGCATCGGTAACTTTCCTTCCACGTGTCAACGCTTTCGGGTTGACGGCTCTCGAGCTAATTCTCTATTGTTCTATCTTTTTTTACAAAAACTGTTTAGTCTAATAGATGGGAAAAGCAAAACTATTTAAAAAAACATTTGTTGACGGCAGCTTTTAGTCAACATTGAATTATATATTTGTCATGTTAAGCATACACACATTCATACATATACTCACTGCCATTATCCCAAAAAGGAGTAGTCAGAGCTTCAGACCTAGAAACTCTTCAGCCACATTTAGAAGTTGATGGGGACAAAATAGATGAAATAAAGTATCGGTCTCACACCGCATAGCATACCATTAGTCGCCTCTTACGACACCTGTGGGTAGAAAGGAATAGTGGCATTCTAAGCCGGCACTGCACGGCACACGTCATGTTAGGTTTTTGCATAAACAAAGGAAATAAAAATACATGAATACAAAAACTTCTTAAGGCTAAAAATCACGAAAATAAAGTAAACTTGAGCACGAAATTAACAGTTCCTAAGCTATTTCATTATGTCAGATTGTTAACTGAAAGATTAGTTTTGAACGTTTCTATAGCAAGCATCAAAGCATTTTGTTCGAAAATTAGTAGTTAAGTGATGGTAAGTTACCAATAGTTTTGAGAGTACTTCGTTAACTGCTCTATGATGTAAGCGTCGAAACTATCGCAGACAAGTAGAACTCGTGTTATTGTTTGTTGAGCTCTGGCAGTAAGCGAGTCTTATATATATAGTTACTTTTTTAAAATATGGAGTACCATTTTATATTAATATTTACATTATGTTATGTATAAATGTTACTCTAAAACCAAAATGCTGGCTTTAACGCGTTGGGGAAAGAAAACAATATTTGAGTTGATTTGTGCCCACGAGTATTAAAATTTAAGTTTATTTTCTTCATTTACATTCATCTTCTTGCTCTATCTGATCACGAATCATGCCAAATTCTTTTTTGTGACATTCGAACTGTAAAAGGTATTTCTCATAAACAAAACTGGGTGTTCAAAAAAATGCGGGATTTCTCACAAGAAAATGTTTTAAAGTTTACCGAATGCATATCAGCTTTAACTTTCAACTGTGTATTAGAAACAACTAATACTAATAAAGCTTTTGATGAGTTTCATGATCTCATCGTCCTATTTTTTCAGCTTTGTTTTCCTTTCAAAACTGTAAGAATCGTACAAAAACTTGTTAAAAATAAATGGTTATCAAGGGGTATACGTCGATGCTGTGTTCGTAAGCGACAACTATATTTGAAATATTTGCATGATCCAACAAATAAAAAACTAAACCACAATAAATTGAAATTGTACTCATCTACACTAAAAAAAGTGATAGGGTCTGCACAAAGATTAAATAATATGCGGTATTTAAAGCAATCTAAAAATCTAAATAAAGCATCGTGGACATTAATTAAAAATAATTTTTAACAAGAAACACAAAAATCTGACATATGCGAAATTAAACTTGACGATAATAAAATAATTAATAATCCAATTGATATAGCGAATATTTTTAATGATTTTTTTGTTAATTTGACATGTGTGATAAACGATTTTAATATAAATAATGTAAATATACCTCGTAACCCTAACTCAATTTTTTGACTCCTACAGACCCAAATGACATTAATAAAATAATAAAACATCTTAATAATACATCTGCCACCGGGTACGATCATATACCAACATTTCTATTAAAAAAATGCTCTACACAATTGACAATTCCAATAACCCATATAATAAATCAGTCTCTAACAGAAGGAACTTTTCCTGATCGTCTTAAATTATCCATAATTAAACCTTTGCACAAGTCAGGTGAACGTAATATTTTAAAAAACTACAGACCAATCGCACTTATACCAGTGATCTCAAAAATATTTGAAAAAGTGATGCATGATAAATTATACAGTTTTTTGACAACTCATTCGATATTGATCCCAAACCAATATGGCTTTAGAAAGGGTTCTTCTACCACCTTAGCCTGTTTTAACTTATTAAAGGATGTAACAGATTGTCTTAACTCGAAGTTACCAGTAATTGGTATGCTGTTAGATATGACAAAAGCATTTGATTTTGTTCATCATCCCACAGCATTAGAAAAATTCGAAAGATACGGTATAAGAGGACAAGCGTATAATTGGCTAGAAAGCTATCTGACAAATAGAAAACAATGTGTGGAAATTTGTAGTATCCAGAATAAACATCTTAATGTCTTTCAATCAGATAGTAAATCTCTTAAATGTGGCGTACCGCAAGGTAGTATCCTTGGCCCTCTTTTATTTTTACTATATATAAATGACTTGTCACAGACGACAGCGAATAAATGCATTCTTTACGCTGACGATACTACTATACTTATAAAATGCAAAAATTTGGATACCTATGAATATGACATTAATCTTACTTTAAATAATATAATTCTTTGGCTTAATAATAATAATTTGCAATTAAATTTAAGTAAAACTGAATTTATACAATTTAGGACATATCGGAGACAACCGCTTAATTTAAAAATAAATTATGACGGTCAAACTGTAAAGGAAGTCGAATCGACAAAATTCTTAGGATTCACTTTGGATTCTTTTTGTAATTGGAAAACTCACGTAGACATCATCTGCACAAAACTGGAGAAGTACTTGTTTGTCATCTACCGTATAAGGTTTGTCATATCAGAGGGTGCCGCCCTTACCTGCTATCACGGATATGTGTCCTCAGTTTTACGATACGGAATCATACTTTGGGGTAACTCTGTTGACTCAGATAGAGTTTTCAAAATTCAAAAAAAATGAATTCGTATACTATGCGGTGCTGACTTTTTGGATAGTTGCGTACCGCTATTTAAAAAGTTAAAAATATTACCGTTTCCCTTGCTATACATTTATGAGACTTTAATTTTCGTTTACAAAAATCCAAAATTGTTTACCTTAAAACCGCCAAAAATTAGACCCCAACGGGGTAATCACAATATGCAATACGAGCATTCTGCTGCAAAATGTCTGGCTATTTGCCAGCGAAATTGTTACGAAATGTCCATTACATTATATAATACTATTAGTGACGACACGAAAAAATTGACATTTAATAAATTTAAATCTGTATTATTTAATTATTTGATTGACAATTGTATATACTCTGTGAAAGACTTTTTAGCAAAATGTAATATTTGATCAAAAATTAAAGCTTTACTATTTTATTAAATGTAACCAATTTAAACCAATGTAATAAGTATTTACACGCCGCAAGGTAGAACAAGATGAACTATTTAAAAAAACCTACCACCTTATTTAACTCTTGTTTCTAGTAAATAAACGCTTTTTATTTTTATTTATTTATTTTTATTTTTAACATTTAACATGCTTTCTTTTTTGAAAAAAATCCTAATTTAAAATCCATGCAATTACAAAAATTAAAATAATATTTACAAAAATCCGAAACATATCTCCTAGACATTGATTAATCGAAAGCAAAACAGTTCCACTTAACAACGCTATAAAAACAAAACCACTTCACCGCCAACTAAGCAAGCAATAGGTGTCTATTAGGGAGCTCATAAAATAAGCTTTATTACTTCGGAGGCGGCATCGGAATCCGCCCCTGCATGCTGCGGGAGCGACATCCAACTTTCTGATTTATGCGCATACTTACCGCTCTCATAGCTTCGCACCTCCAGCTCCCGGCCTAAATAAGTGCACTAGTTGAGAAACTGTGATTCAAACGCACGTGTTTCTCAAACGTTGCTTTATTGAAATTTGTTTTTGCTCTAACGTGATTTGTGATTTTTCTTCCGTGTAATGTCGGCGGTGCGGTGCAGTTACTACTAGGAACACCGCTAAACTGCTACTTTTACTTGGTTGGCTACTTAATGGTTAATGTTGTGTTCATTTCATTTAGCAACAACTAAAAAATAAAATTTTACCTGATACATATTTCACAGCTATTTGCTTATGAATTTTTGATATAGCAATTGCTCATTTGAATCAGTTGAAAAATCCCAAATCCTTTGGTTCCCTTATTTCGTCAACGTAAGAAGACAAAATTGTGCCCTTGGAAGTTGAGTACGGAAAATATAGTACAATAAAGGTTGTTAGAAATGGTTCTCCAGCCACGACACCCAAAAAATACTTATAATCCCCAAATACCCGAAGTTGCTTCTTACAACACCCGATGGAATAATTGACTAAGTGCTATTTAACAAACCTAGTCGACATACATGGCCTTTCAAACATAGTCGATATACATTATCGGTGTTCATTTTGCTGGTATAGTAAAAGAAAATGTGCCACTTGTTCGACGCCGTTCGTTGTTCAGTGGCTGTCTTGTTCCAATAATCCGCTTTCCCCCATACTGAGTAAAACGAAAGACGTTTCGAATTGGAAGAGTTAATTAGTGAAGTTGTTTGTATGGAGCAGCGCCGGTTTCAGCCGGTTTCAGCCGGTTCGAGTTCACTGCAAACACGATTGAGTTATTAGTGTTTAACTTTATTTTACCTTCAAAGACAAGTTTTGTATTGTTCTTCTTATTTGTTCATTTACGTTCAATTTTACTTGGAAAGTTGTAACATGTTGCGTGGAATTTATTAATATGAAAGCAGAGCGTGTTGTTGTTCAATGTATTGTAACAGCATAGTAGGTTAGCAATCAAATTTCTACCGTATTATAGGTATATCTTGTAAGGAGGGTTGGGGATCTGTTCAGTTTTGTTACAAAAAATATTTCCACAACTCTTCAGAATTTATTTCATAATATTACGAATATCTAGGTTTAAACCACACCTGGCTCTGACTATCTATACTTACAGCTTTTAATCCCAAAACGGTTTATTTGGAGCTTCGGAATTAAAAATTATATTCTAATTCCACTTTTGAAAGTTCAGTAGAAGAAGGAAGACTTTGATAATCATGTACATATAATAATAAAATATTTTAACGCTTGCCACACTTATATGAAAAACAAGAATAAAACTAAGGCTGGTGGTGAAATGAGCAGGGTCCGGAAATTTAAGAAACGTCGGAAGTTTAACATCAAATGAGATACATGCTTCAAATCATAATAATATCTAATATAGAAGGTAAGCACATAAAAAATATGGTTACGTACTTTTTTCAAAACAGATATCAATAAAATTTACCTGAAAAAGACACAACAGCAATAGAAAAAAAAACACAGTTTAGGCTAGGGCAGAGTTTATATCAATAACAGTGGTTGGGCAGGCATTGACCGCGTGTTGTGAAAATATTGCACCGACCGAATGGCGGTGTGTATCACGTGACTGTTAGATTTTAATACCGGTGTAAAACTATTTCGTTACAACTCCGTTTAGGCTATTTTATGGAAAACTCAATTTAGATTTTTCTTATTTCTATCAACATGGACAAAACGTTTGCGATGATACTAATAATGATTAAGCGTGGTCAAACCTAACAATCATCACCTGTTTTTATTCCCTTAGGGTATGGAATTTTATGTATTATTAAAATTGGACCAAATGTAAAAAAAAGTTTTTATTATTATATAAACAAATTGATAACTCTATCAAACGTAGTACCTACGTGGCACATAAAAAATATGCGTTCATTTTATAATCGATTCGATCGACTTCAGTGTCGATTAAAACATTCTCAATTGCCCTGAAAACTAACTTTGGGTAAACAAAACTTAGTCTAGTTTTAATGTAAACTGTAATAACACACTTTTTTTGCACAATAGTAAATTTTTATTATTTAAATACATACATACATATACTCACGGCTATAAATCCCGAGAAGAGATAGCCAGAGCTAAGGAATTAGAAATTCCTCAGCCACTTCTGGAAAGTTGAATGGGGAAAAGATGGTAAAGTAAAGGTTGTTGGTGATGGGTCTCCAACCGCATCGCCCAAAAATCCCTTAAAAGCCTTTACACCGTTAGTCGCCTTTTACGTACACCCACCGGAAGAAATAGGATAGTGCTAATCTAAGCCGACACTACACAGCAATATTTAAATATTCGCAAAAAATTGTGATGACCAGCAGTGGGAAGCAAACAATGCTAATAAAATAAAAAAACGCTTAATTTATAAGCATTTATTAGAAATGATTAATTATGGAGTCAATGGTCATAATTTTTGACTTATTTTGGCTTACCAACAATTACTAACTTATATTTAAAATGTAGTGAAATTACTAAGTAGGTTATAGTAAAAAGTAGATCTCAACTTGGAAACTGTAGCTGTCAAACCAACAACCCTGTAATTGGGCAATCAAACAGATCACGTGATCTATTACAACAAACTTGCCATCACCGTTCATTCTAATTTAACTCTTAGTAGCGTATAATTAAGGATG
This sequence comes from Bedellia somnulentella, assembly GCA_963576735.1. Taxonomy (NCBI): domain Eukaryota; kingdom Metazoa; phylum Arthropoda; class Insecta; order Lepidoptera; family Bedelliidae; genus Bedellia; species Bedellia somnulentella. The sequence continues at coordinate 169,232 of OY755175.1, read as the reverse complement.
AGTTTCTATTACCGTATCGCAACATGATTTGTATGCCACTGAAGATTGACAATAAACTTGAATGGAGTCAAGATGCAGTGAGGAATAAAATACGAAATCGGGCGACATTGTCACCAACTCAGTTTGTAACACAAAATAACAGTGTTTTGACAATACTATGATTGAGCATCTTTGTTACTTCATAATTTAATTTTAAGGTCTCCAATACAAAGTTAATGCATATTTTAATGATAGGTTAGCCAAAAACATAAATTCCTCAGCTCCTTTTAAAAGCACAAAGCTTTAATACATCATTGTCATACGCCCGATTTCTGAATTGAGTATTCAAGCTGAGATCGACTTAAGTATCGTTTTGTCTCATTCAGTTGTTAAGATTTCAATGCGACAGAGCGATACTTAAGTTTTTCTCAGCTGGAATTGTAGTGTAGTTGTGTTGTGCATCTTGTCCCCCTCTTGCCATTATATTATGTAAGTTAGCTGTAAGTCTTTAGTCAGTAATAAACATATATTCAACCAAGCAACACGTCTATCAATTCATCATTGCATGGCGACCCTGCCAGTGCGGCCACGCGGCTGCGCTGCGCACGAGTACAGACCATTTTTTTTTATTAAGTTTTGAAGTGAATGTATAATAATCTTGAAAATAACAAGTGTTAAGAGAAATACTATAAGTGCTAATTAAAACATTTCGAGTGACCACACCAACCAATACCCGTTTAAGGTGAAACCTATAATACTGGAGAAAAGTTATATCAACCACTAACATTTAAACATCATTATAATGAAAAGGAAAATCCCAGAAGAATATCCCAAACATACCAGTGTCGACTCTAGCTGACGTATCTCAGATGAAGTGACCCTCACATGGATGTCTTTCATTGGCAAGAAAATCTTGAAATGGCTGAATTATAAGACTATTAATGGTGCCCGTGTGTGAAAAAGTTAAATTGCACTAAGGTTTATTTTTATCGGTAGTTTATTTTTAAATTAGTATATCATTCCTAATAATTAAAATAAAAGTAGAAGTAGAAGTTATTTCATGATTTAGGTCAATTTTATTAATTCAATTAAAATATTTAATAAATAAAAACTGTAAAATAATTATTTTTTAATATAACAATATATTATTATATTATTACTATACTTTGTGCACTTAAGAATCAATTTAAATTAACGTTGGAAGGATAAATGTGATAAAAGTGATATGCAAAACGTAAATAACGTAGTTATTAAAAAAAATGTGTTAGTGTTTATTATGTTTCCATTGAATATGTTATTTGTCTTTCCGAGCTATGTAGTATTTATGATAAAGTGTTTTTTTTTTCAAAATAATGTTGATACTGTCAAAGAAAAAAAGTGTATATCTATTGTAAAAGAAAATATTAAACTAGCATGGTGGAAATGAAAGGAAATCTGTTAGTAAAGTCAAATGAATTGATATTATTGAAAAACATGAAAATGAGGTTTATTGAAGGATAAAGTTAAGAATTTAGGTAAAAGGAGATGTTCTCATATGGCTGTTGCTAGGCTGATATTCGCGTATGTTATTAGTAAGGCGATTGAAGAGATAGCGTTGCATACATATATGGCATGAAGAATTCTATGAAGTCATCGCTGTGTGTGGTATGATTGAGATGGTTAGGTGATGTGATTGTTATGATTAAAAAAGGTAATGGAATGTAGCCAAAGTTAGTATTATGGATTCGAAAGTTTATGAAATGTAGTTTGTAATATGGTAGTTTCAATTGATAAGTTTTTGATGTTCATTTGACTTGATCACTCAAATGTTACTTCGATTATTTACCAATTGATAACTAAATATGGAATGTAAGAATAACAGAAGGTTTTTGAAAAAAGTATATAAAGTCATACAAGGTACACCAAGGTTCAAAGCAGATCTCTGAATCCTTTTTATCTGATCATGACGAGGTTGAATACCCTTCGTGAAGAAAATTGGACACCTAAAGAATGTTAAAAGAGAGAGACTGTAGAATAAGTATATAAATACGCATGTAATGTAATAAAAAATATTTGTACCTTGAGGTGAAGTTAAATAAATGAATAATAAATGTGTAAAAGGGCGGCCGACCCAATAACAATATTAGTGTACCTTGATAAGAGATGAAGAATAAATAAATATATGACTTGAGAAGGAAGCATGGTTGTCCACAGCTATTTTAAATATATGATAAAAATATAGAAGAGAATTTTATGAAAAAAATATGAAATATAATACAGTTAATGACTATTGTGAAGGTGAAATGTATAAAAAAATATATGTGGTAAAAGCACTATGACATGTCTTTAAAAATTTACTTGATTGTGTGATTATGCAGCAAATCGTTTGGCCTACGATTTGTTCGATAAACCCGGATTTTACTAATAGATTTAATTAAGTATAGTAGTTAAGTTTTATTAAATAGATAAACAACTTTTAAAAATGGTTAAATTTAATTTTTATTTTTATTTGATATTCCATTCTAATTGATATTGTAGTACTTTAGTAAATAGATTAATGGATAATAATTTCTTTAAAAAAAATATGTTATTAATACATTTTTTTTATTTGCAAAGGGGGAAGGTGTAGTGTAGTTGTGTTGTGCATCTTGTCCCCCTCTTGCCATTATATTATGTAAGTTAGTTGTAAGTCTTTAGTCAGTAATAAACATATATTCAACCAAGCAACACGTCTATCAATGATACTCTATTCAGAAATCGGTCGTTAGACTGAATATTCAGTAGCCTTTTTTATTATTGAGCAAAAATATGTCGTACACTATTCTTGCGTGATAATTATGAGAACATGTCTACATACAAATAGAATTAAACCTATCCAAATCCAAATTAAATTTGTTTCAGAATGTCTAAAACGGACTTTTGAAAGCATTGTGTAGTGTTCGGTTTTACTAATTGGTCCTCATTACTTGGCGCGCCCCCGCCCCGCTCCCCGCCAGCCTCCCCCGCCGGGAGGTAATAAATAGTGGTGCGACGCACCCACATTGTCATCTGGCAAATTATCGGGACAAATGGACCCGACCGAGCGAGGTCCAGTCCGGCCTCATGCGGCGGAGAAAGGGTTACGTGGTAATTTCTCCTTTAGAATAATATTTAGCGATGAAAAGATAACCTCAGGCTGGTATTAATATGTCATATTATGTCACATGATTCCTCGTATTAAGATATTTTGTACTCTACAATTGCACCAACAAAATGAGTGACTAAAAATATCATATAAATGATACTAATAAATAAAGAATAAATAAAGGAAAGAAAAATTTTCGACACAGGCAGGGGCAGTAATAATCCCCACATGAGGTTTTCATGAACAAAAAGATTTAAATCATATAAATGATGTTTATTTCGGGAATTGTTAAAAATACTAGTAATAAAGTTTCCTCGTGATAACTTTGCCAATTAGCGCCTCTGCAACTTCAAATGAATTCTCGTGCAAAATACATACACCCATGAACAACAACTTTATGCCGAGTTTTATCTTCAACTTCTAACAGGTGGAAGTTTGTGTAGCGCAAAGTTACGATTTCAATAAAAATGTTGCCATCACCATTGGCATATATATCACGAGCAGTCAATAAACGTATACTGCTCATAAAATTTCCACAATATTATAGGTACTAATCTGCCCTCAACCATCAGTTACCTGTGCCCTTCAGCAAGTGATTGATAAAACTTTAGGGGCCCTACCCACATTGCGTAACGCGGTACGTGGTCGTCACTTTAGGACATTTGAGTCTGGATGGCTGTCATTCATATCCATTGATACTCGTACTTCTTCGGGTTCTCTACTTTATGCATGTATTTATAAATTTAAGCATCCAAGAATACTGTTCAATTGAGCAGGGATTATTATTTGCTACTTACGATCCTGGCAAATACGTTTACTTTCACCTACATTCATTAATCTCTTCATACACGCCCTTTTATTATTTACACTTTAGTTGTCTGTCACTTTTATGCTTAGGAATATTTAAGCATCTAATTAATGTGAATATATCATCACCGTCTCAAACTTTCTAACATTTTTTTCCTATCTTCATTAAAACAAAAGAACTTTTATGTTGATGCGTTTTATGACTTATAATCAAACCTGTCTGTGTTGGAGGCAATGTTCTTTCCCACTGAGCTACTAGGATTGGAAAGAAACGTTGATATAAGCAACCTTAAAAGCTGTTTTATTCCATTAACATCAAATAGTATATTATTAAGATAAGTCTGCGAAGATATTATCCGCAAAGGGATCTATAAAATAATCCCCATTGTCTGTTGAGACAACGTCTACAAAGCCTTCACGTCCTTTGAGAAGCAGCACTGCGCCAACATTATCAAGATAATGGTCTGCCTGAAGATACCTGATAATTTAATACACTTGCGAGATCCAGGTTAAGTATTGGACTTGATTTGAATAAGGCTGAATTCGCGCGTTTGATACACTTCACTATGCTTTATCTTTTGTCCGAGAAACGGTTTCTATTTTCATTTATATACGAAAAGATTTATCTTCAGGAACAATGTTGCATCACCATCCTCACTCCTTACCAAAATATTTTCGGGATACGTGGTGCAAAACTAATGTACTGTTTCTATTCCAAAGATGTTCTTGTGATTGACAACGGCATACAGTAATTACAAGTGCTATGTATTCGTACAGGTGTTAGCACTGAGCATGGGAGTTACGGAGCGCTCGTAAATCTTCGCGCAGGCAACCGCAGCACGTGAGCCAAGGTTCGCGAAGAGGCAATAAACTTTCTACGTAATTAAAGAGCAACTCAAAACAAAGGCAAACAGAACGTCGGAATGAACAAACAGATACGTGCAGGGGTGGATCGGGGAGCCAATAAAACACTAGCTACATGACCTCGATAGATTAAAAACCGCTAATATAAAGCTACGTATATACACGGGTACTTAACTGTTCGTTTTAATTTACAAATAGTGTTGGGTTATAAAGTGCCGCGTTATTTCTCATGGGAGCCCTTCTAGGAGACACGGCGTTTTAGGTTTTTAAATGATGGTAAGGAGTGTGGTAGGAAAGGTTATCTTGTAAATGATGTTAGTGTATTCATGTATATCAACATATGAATACCTCAAACATTATTGTTTCTACTTTAATCTTTAAGATTTGATTTAAGTACAGTCGCCATCAGATATATCGGAGCGGCCGAGGTTCTCAAATATATTTGAGCAGCAATAAATTTCAATAAATTCTTTACGGTAAATAAGGTCAAAAAGCTCTGAACATCTAATTCGCCACAAATATATGAGCAGTGGTTTTTCAATTAAATCTGCACACCCAAAGAGACAATAATATCTGAAAGCACAACTCGTCAAAGTTATCTGCTCAGACAGGGTGATCATAAATATCTGAACATTTAAGGAAAATATACCTTAAAGCACTAAGCATAGAGTTTAAAATTCTTAATCGTACTACGCTAGAATACATTTTCTACACAACCACCATTTGGTTTTATCAATTTTAGAACTAAAAAGAGTCTTCTGCCGGGAGGTATGCCCCACCGGTTGTACGGTCCCAACTAGTTGTACGGTTAGTATATTATTAGAAAAAAAATACTAAGTCGTTCCCCACTGACCAACTCCATTTTTTGACAGAAACAGGTAAGTACATGGTGTTAATATAGAAATAGGTTTGTAGTTGTATAAGTTTCACCGGTACAAAAACATCAAGAGGTAAAATAACTTAGAATTTTTGAAACATGTATGCCATTATTTACATTGTATGTACCAGGTGCTGTGTAGTGTCGGCTTAGAATAGTACTACCCCAATTCTTCCGGCGGGTGTACGTAAGAGGCAACTAACGGTATTGGGGCTTTAAAGGGATTTTTGGGCGATGCGGTTGGAGACCCATCACCAACAACCTTTATTTTACCATCTTTTCCCCACTTAACTTTCCAAAAGTGGCTGAGGAATTTCTGATTCCTTAGCTCTGGCTACCCCGTCTAGGGATTTATAGCCGTGAGTATATGTATGTATGTATGTACCAGGGTAGCATAAATATAAATGCAGCTTTAATAAAATAAAAGGATAAACTAGTTTTTACAAAATTGTACTTTTTCCTGCTGTTTTCTGTAACGTATTATTGTAACGTATTCATATATATAATTATAACGTAATATATAGCATTATATTAAATGAGGAACATAAATTTAAAAGGCTTAATAAATAAAATAGAAAAAAAAGAACATGAATTCTTGATAAAAATAAACATAAGTTAGGATTTGAACCCTGACGCAACGGATAACAATTATGATTTCAATTCACTAAACCACTAGGCTATGGTGACTGACACGAAAGTGGATGAAATATTGCAAAGCATTCGTACTTATTTTAATTTGGCAGCTTTTATATTACCATAAATATAGAAGCACAAAGTGACAAACGTCATAGCATAAACGTCAACAAAGGCAGGACCTCTCAGAGACGATAAAAGTCTACAACGATTTTGACATAAAACATGAAAGAAAATAATCGACTTATTTTAACCTTAATGATTTTTTGATTAAGTTATTAATATTTAATAACTTAATCAAAGTAAAAAAAACAATCTAAATCGAATACATATTCTTTGGCAAACACAAAATTATTAGCCATTTATGACCAAACTAAGGCTGTAATAAATAATTACAGGTCTATATGATCTTAAACCAAAGTTTTCAATGCAAATATATATAATAAATATCTTGTGTCATCATAGTACTACAATTACTGTAAAGTTTACAATTGGGCAAAAATAACAAATACGTCAATTTTTATCAATTTTAATAGGGCTAGTATGGGATCCGCCATACTAATGTCACGCACACACATTCATTTACGCACACCGTTGTACTTTTTTTTGGTCTCGCCTGTCGTATTTGTATTGCCAATCTATATACGTAATTATAGCATAATAAATCTGCGAATCTATATATATATATAAAAGAAAGTGGTGTTAGTAACACTATCTATTTATAACACAAGAACGGATGAACCGATTTGGCTGAAAATTGTTAGAGAGGTAGGTTAGAACCAGGAAAAGGACATAGGATATATATCATCATGCTAAATATCGTAGGGGGTAAGCAGTATAAAAACTTTACACCATCCGTGCGAAGCCGGGGCGGACCACTAGTATTTGCTAAAATACATGCAGTGAATTCTACGCAATGACAGTTATGTTATCGTTTTTGTAAATTGGCAAATATTTAATTCAAATGTGTTTCTTGTAACAAGACTGTAAAGTTGCTTTACGCAGATTTCTATTTTGTATAACTACTCATTTTGATACGATTACATTTAAACTGTATGCCTAGTGCTTTAAGGTATATTTTCCCTAAATGTTCAGATATTTATGATCACCCTGTCTGAGCAGATAACTTTGACGAGTTGTGCTTTCAGATATTATTGTCTATTTGGGTGTTCAGATTTAATTGAAAAACCACTGCTCATATATTTGTGGCGAATTGGATGTTCAGAGCTTTTTGACCTAATTTACCGTAAAGAATTTATTGAAATTTATTGCTGCTCAGATATATTTGAGTACCTCGGCCGCTCCGATATATCTGATGGCGACTGTACAACAATTCTTTAACAATTATTGATACTAGCTTTTTGCCCGCGACTACGTCCACGTGGACTACATTTTTTGCATCCAGTTTACATCCAAAATACTAAAACTTTATCTAAATACACTTACTTCTTTTTTTTTTGTATTTATATTCCCGTGGGCGTTGTAATAGATATAAAAAACATTGAGACTTTTTAAGTGATTTTTGGGCGATGCAGTTGGACGGTTGGACGGACCCCATTCAACTTCCAAAAGTGGATAAAGAATTACTATCTCTGGCGCTGTGGCTACCCTTTTTTGGTATCTATAGCCGTTAGTATATTCTCATGATTGATTGATGGATGAATTTCATACATTCCTTTTTGTAGTTGTTCTATCAGTCAATCGCATCAAGATTCAAATTTCTAGATACATTGTATTTATAGATCAAAAATCTGTATAATATATTTCAATCTCTTAGGGGATGAGTTCCAAAAAACCTCCTTAATTGTTCATAAGAAACATGAAACGAACCATTTTGTAACCAAGTTTCTATGTTCAAAAATGAAAATATCTTGAGTAAGTGTGGATAGCAGTTTGGTGACCCGGTGCTGCCCCCTACACTGACTGTTGGTGATGTGTGAGAAATTGCAAATATCGGTCAACAGATGGCTTTACTGAATTAACATTGAGATATTTACTATTATTTAGAAACTATGCATTCTGAGGATAAGAGACAGAATATTAATTTATGCGCAAGTAAAACATAATATATCTATGAGAATGTTAGTTAAAAATAATTATAAAAACAAAAGCTATAAACATATTCTCAAACCTACCAAATGAATACGCAAAATTCATAAAATATACTTTCAATTATCTTTATTCATACATATTCGCATAGTTGAATGTGAAAAAGAAGGATTAGTGCATTCTATTATTGTAAACTAACACAAAAGCAAAAAAAATACACAAAAAGACTTTGACCACCCGGGATTCGAACCTGGGTCTTTCGTACATAGTGTTTACCAAACGGTATACCGCTACGCCACGCAGACATGTGTGCAAGTTTCAAATTTGTGATATCGTATATATCTAGTTGCCATACTATTGACAAACAATTAAATACATACATAGATATACTCACGGCTTTAAATCCCTAGAAAGGGTAGCCAGAGCTAAGGAACTTGAAGTTCCTCAGCTACTTTTGGAAGTTGCGTCGGGAAAAGATAGTGAAATAAAGGTTGTTGGTGATGGGTCTCCAACCACATCGCCCAAAAATCCCTTAAAAGCCCTCAATACTGTTAGTCGCCTCTTACGTACACCCACCGTAAGAAATGGGGTAGTGTTATTCTAAGCCGACACTACACAGCAATTAATTAAATGGACATTTATTTTGATGAAAATGGATAAAACCCTTATTTTTTTCAAAAACACTATTAATGAAGAGTGATACTGATAAAGTCGGTCGATGAAAAAATTAATCGTGTAAATATGGGGAGCAATAAGTTGACGATGTGAAAGAGATTGCAATCATCGGCCAATATATGGCGGTACTGAATTAAAATTGAGATATTTACTATTATTTACAAACTATGCATTCTGAGGCTTAAACAGAATATTAATTTATGCGTAAGTAAATTATAATTTATGTCTATGAGAATATTAGTTAAAAATAGTTAAATAAACAAAAGTTATAAACATATTCTCAAAACTACCAGTACGCAAAATTCATACAATATGCTTTCAATTATCTTTATTCATACATATTCGCATAGTTGAATGTGAAAAAGAAGGATTAGTGCATTCTATTATTGTAAACTAACACAAAAGCAAAAAAAATACACAAAAAGACTTAGACCACCCGGGATCCGAACCTGAGTCTTTCGTACTTAGTGTTTACCAAACGGTATACCGCTACGCCACGCAGACATGTGTGCAGGTCTCAAATTTGTGATATGCTATATATCTAGTAGTCTTACTATTGACAAACAATTAAATGGACAATTATTTTGATGAAAATGGATGAAACCCTTATTTTTTCCAATAAGACTATTAATGAAGAGTCCGATAAAGGCGGTCGATGAAAAAAATAATCGTGTAAATATGGGGAACCACATAAAAGTTATGTTTTTTTATGCTCCTGTGGGAACCCTTGTGAAATCCGGGATAAATTATATCCTATATGTTGGCCAGGTGTATAACCTACATTCATGCCAAATTTGATCAAGATCGGTATGGTAGAATTAACGTGATGAACGGACATACAGACAGACAGACAGACAGACAGACAGACAGACAGACAGACAGACAGACAGACAACAATTTTACTGATTGCATTTTTGGCATCAGTATCGATCCCTAATCACCACCTGATGGTTATTTTGAAAATATATTTCATGTACAGAATTGACCTCTCTACAGATTTATTATAAGTATAGATAAAAAAGGAAAAATATGGTTCAATGTGGAATAATTTGCAAATTGCCAAATACCAATATTGTTACTTTCAGACGTTTGCTTATATGTGTTAAAAGAATACTTTTTTTGTGGTATTAGTTCAGAACAAATATCATGCAAATCATACATTAATATTTATTTCAAAGAAAATATAAAAAGCATATGATCCAATACAATTTGATAAGCCCATACAATATAGCAATAAACTAGAACAATTAGTGATTCCTCAATCCGTGCCGGGACCGCTCAGCAAGGAAACGCGATGTAGGAGGCGTTGAAACGAAGCGGTATCGAATTAGCAGCGATCGCGGCCGGCCTCCTTATTGCTCTTAGACATGATACTGCACTGTAGACTCCTCACTAGACTTGCAGCCCTGGTACTTTGGTTTTTAATTTGGTTATGGTTTTTAATTCTGAAAGGTTAAGGCGGAGTCTATCAATTTTAATTCTAGATCAGTTAGGTGAACCTGAGTTCATTTTATGAATATCAGACATATTTGGTATAATATATTTTTAAATATTACATACATACTCAAGGCTGTAAATCCTTAGAAGGGGTGGCCTTCAGAATAAGAAATTCTTTAGCCACTTTTGGTACTTGAGTGGGGAAAAGATTGTAATGTAAGGATCATTAAAGTCCAAAACCCTTAGTCGACTATAACGAACACAGAGCTAGGGTACTTATACATTTGAAAATCACGTGTCATTGTCACCAAAATAAATTAACAAAATACACTTTGGTGTAGGTTCGACTCCGGGAGCGAACCGACGCCTGTCTGCATGATAAGCGCATGTTCTAACAACTGAGCGATCTTAATTGTTCTAAAAATCTGTAAAAAATATAAAGTGCATACAAATTTTTTGAACATAATGTTAAATGAAAATAACTGAACCTTTTATCAAGTTTTTGAACGATAAAAAAAGATGTACGGTGTTTGAGTTTGGGAGTAATAAAACTGCCAAGAATATACTCGTATACCCTTTCAGCTGAATCTATTTGCAAAATCAAATAAAGCATAATTTAAATCTTTTTGTTCATGAAAACCTCATGTGGGGATTATTACTAATAAATAAAGAATAAATAAAACGTGTAAAAGAAATAAAGGATAGAAGAATTTCGCGCTGGCAGCCATTGACACGGTAGCTCAATTGGCAAGAGCGCCTGTGTCGAGGTTTTTCTTTCCTTTATTTATTCTTTATTTATTATCAAACTAGCTGTGCCCGCGACTTCGTTCGCGTGATTGTCGAGAACAAAAAAACGTCGTTTAGTTAAGAGTATATCACCTTTTTGAAATAAAATAAAGAACCAATGAAATCTAATGCGGACACTTATTGTGATGTAGGAACTATTGAGTATTTTATAATGATATTTAATTAATTGCAGTAGCCATTATCCAGTTGAAATAATAAAAGGTCGTAACTGTGTGTATCTCATTTGAATTAGTGTTTATTTAAATACAGTTACAGGGTTAGCCAAAGATTATGGATCGCTACCTTGTACGATCCTAGCAGAGCTGCGTAATGCATCAATATATTTATAAAGCCCTTTTGTTTTTAACACTTCGGAATTTTGCATATAGATCATATATCAATCCCGCCCGATTTCGGCCACAGCAACTTCTGGTATCCGGCTATTAAGAGTGTGTTCATGTGCTCTCATGTGACTGACATAGCCAATCTTTCCGACAAATGTTCTATGACGTATGTTGAAAAATCAGTAACCCTCCAATATATAGGTAGTTATTATTGATGGCCGCAGGTGGTCGGGCCTTGAGCTCATCACTCTTTGCTTCGAGCTCATCACGTCTTTTCCTTCCGAAAAGAAATATTAACTGGTTGACAGGAAGGGGGTGAAATTTAAATTACTAAATTTCACTCAAGAAAGAATAAAACAAACGGGGTAAGCTAAATAAAACCGCTCTAAAAAGGTACTTTACTATTATTAGGGTTTACGGTTGTTGGTTGTACTATGATAATACATTGAATTAAATCGATTTATCAGTGGCATAATATGCACTGTAATAGCTGTGTAGTGTCGGCTTAGAATAGCACTACCCCATTTCTTCCGGTGGATGTACGTAAGAGGCAACTAACGGTATTGGGGGTTTTTAGGGGATTTTTGGGCGATGCGGTTGGAGACCCATCACCAACAACCTTTATTTTACCATCTTTTTCTCACTCAATTTTCCAAAAGTGGCTGAGGAATTTCTAATTACTTTGCTCTGGCTACCCCTTCTAGGGATTTATAGTCGTGAGTATATGTATGTATAATATGCAAATATAACTAAATTAAGGTTAGTCACTAAGGTCACTACATCATTTTAGTGTTTAAAAAAGTAGAACTTAAAAGATGTCTTATGTTTCTGGTGTTTAATACATACATACATACATATTCTCACGCCGTTAGTTTCCATTGGGGTAGGCAGAGACTATCGATCGCCACTTTGTACTTTACACTTTTTTTATCGCCAATGTGGAAGGTAATGTTAGTAGAGGACGACCTCGGAGGACACATTTGGATCAAACAGAAAACGTGCTCAAAAAGGCAGGTGTCCGCAGTATGAAGAATAAAAGAGCATGTATGAAAAGATTGATGGATGTAAACGAAGCCAGAGAGGTTTGGTGTTTAATGTAGACCAAAATTCAGTTTTTTATTATAAACGTTCACGAAAACTGGTTGTGAAGTGACGTCCATTTAAAGAATGGCTAAGAATTTCAAAATTCTGCTCACCAAATTGGATTTATTATTAGGCAGACTATTTACATAATATATTAATATTAATAAGCCTAATTTAAGAAACTAAGTAAAGATAATATTTAAAAGCATTTTAGTTATTTTCATAGTCGGCGAATTCACTTGACATTGGCAGCTTGTATTAATTTCGTCTTGCTTGTTTCCTGTAGCTTCTATTACTTTAACCGACTTTAAAATAAGGGGTTAAAGGGGCTAAAAAAATGCAAATTTTTATTTTTGCTTTATTTTATTTTGGTTCTTTATTTTATTTTTGCACAACGCCATCTATCGGACTTTGGATTCCAACTATCAACATTAGTTCTATATTTAGACTTACGATGTCGTTGCAAGTACTATACTGAATTGCGTAACGTAATATTTTTCTTCTTGAACTCACAAAATTAATCATATCTTTTGATAGAGTGAACCGATTTCGATGAAACAAAAACTAAGTTATACCTCAAGTTACGTATAATTTTTGTATATAAACATTTTCAGCATTGAATTCGTAGATTTTACGTTTTGTGCGCACAAACAAACATATAAACAGACAAACAGACAAACAGACAAAAATTGAAAAAATGATGGAAATGGGTTCTGTTACTTATCTGTTCACACGCTGGCTATTTTTTCTTTCAATTTCTTCAATGTACAAAAATTACTTTTCTACAAATTTATTATATGTATAGATAAAGCAAACCAAATTTGCCAGCTCAAAACTATTTGAATGATATAATATCGTTAATTTTACTTCAATAAAAGCATGCTAGGCATTCCACGTCGAAATAGAAAGCTAATTAATTAAAACGATCCAGCTTTTGTCAGGAACGCCGCCGCCGCCGCCGCCGGATGCCGCGAGAGCTAACATCAAACGGGAAGCAATGGCCAATATCGCCATCCAATCATCTCCCTAATGATATTAGCCTATTTTGGCCAAACAGCAAAATTTATACTTATTCGCTTTGTGCTGACTGAATATATGCTGATTTTCCGTAATTGTTGCTTTGTTTGAGCTATTCATTAGTGATGATTTCAGCTATCAATACTGAAATTCATAAATTTCATATTTTTTTATGTTAAAACGTCAAACGAAATTAGTTATTATTATAATACTGACATACATACATATACTCACGGCTATAAATCTCTAGAAGGGGTAGCCAGAGCTAAGGAATCAGATATTCCTCAGCCACTTTTGGAAGTTGCATGGGGAAAAGATGGTAAAATAAAGTATGTTGGTGATGGGTCTCCGACCGCATCGCCCAAAAAATCCTTAAACGCCCCAATTCCGTTAGTCGCCTCTTACGTACACCCACCGGAAGAAATAGGGTAGTGCTATTCTAAGCCAACACTACACAGCAATATTATAATACTGAGTAAACTACAAAAAAGGTTTTATTTGTAACGAGATGATGGACGTGTTTATATTTAAATTACATTTATTGTTGCTCTGGCGGAAAAACAGTTACAAAAGTTAACAATATTTATAAGTAGATGTTTATAATTAATGTGATAAATTAATGTTAATTGTTTCATTGCATTGTGTTCTTTCATAAACATTTTTTAATACTTTTATATTTTTATTGTTTGCTATACATGCATAATTATATAATGCATGTTTTATATTAATAAAAGCAAGTGCAAAAGTAGCAAGTTCATTTATTTATTTAGTAATGACTGTTTCATATCCTGTTTTAAGCTAGTTAATACTTATTTGTGAGTAGGAACGTGTGGTTTTAAAATTTTTTAATAGCAAGAATAAATTATGTGCGTTAGCCCACTTAGATTGTGTTTTTTGTTACTGATTTCCTACAACGAAAGTGTTCTAAATAAACATTTTTATTTCTACTACTAAGACACACAAAGTACAAGAACATGATCATATTACAAAAACAAAACAAACATTACAAAAACCACAGAAATACACATTACAACAAAATCAAAAATACAAATTATAACACCAATTTTATAAGTATCAGGACTCTATTCAAATCAACAAAGTAAAGTGGACGATATCAAATGTTTAGAGTACCCAATATTTATCATACCTAGTAAAATCACTTTAATATTTCTCGTAGATTGTGTTACAATGAACATGGCAAATCATTTGCTAAGCCAGTCAGAACAAAGCCTTAAAATGCTTGAATAAATAAAAAATATGAAATACCGTTACACTGGAATGGAAACCCAAGACTCTTTTACCATATAATATTACTAAAAACATAGAAAAAAAATGATTTCAGTCAAGGACACATTTGTATGTAACGATTTCAAAGGAAATGTTTGTAGTATGTTCGCCTCGACTGCAGCATGGCGGGAGCGCGTGTAGCGGTAAAGTAGCTATTTAGTAATTTACGCCCGATTTCTGAATTGAGTATTTCAGCTGAGAACAACTTAAGTATCTTTCTGTCGCATTGAAATCTTAACAACTGAATGAGACAAAACGATACTTAAGTCGTTCCCAGCTTGAATACTCAATTCAGAAATCGGGCGTTAGAGTTCTGCCCTGATTGTGCTCAGTCATGTCAGGAGCGACCTACATATCAACTTTGTTACTCGCAAATTACCCGGCGACTTATTGAAATGTTCAGTTGTTAATAAAAATACCTTTCAACGATTTTTCTGCCTGCTACACGTTTTCATGACGTAATTGATATAACTATGTTTTACTAAATGAAGACACGAAAAAACTTTTTTCTTGTGTCGTGATTCTTAACGCACGTTTGACACAACATACTCGTCCATACTTTTTTACTTAGTGTTTAAACTAACCACTGCTTATCCATACGGTGTATACTCATGATATATATGATAGAAGACTATTATAAGTCTTTTGTACGCATACACAGTCATATGACGTAGTGGTTGATTGTTTTCTTATCCTTATTCTTATTATAGTAAAAAACTTGAGGTTTAAGAAAAAAACTCATATTATAGGTATGCTAGACTCCATATTCCAACGTAAGTCATTCAGAAACGAGGTCTTTAGAAGTGATAAAATGATAACGTTGAAATTGGTTTAGCTTTAGAAATATAGTGAACAAGTAAAAAAAAAATATTTTTATTCCATCAACATCAGGATTGTAAAACGTCATATTTAATGTAGGTAAAAAGGAAACCAATATGTAGGGTGATTTTCCATAAAGTTAGTTAGCCGGACCTCTCGCGAATCAATACTCAAAAAGGAATCAAGCCGGCTCAACCCAACCAGCCATGTCAAAATATTTAAAAGCGGGCCACAAAAAAGGTTGCAGCATATAGTTCCGTAACGACCGGGCTCACCTATTCCCGCCAAATATTTCAATATGGCCGCTATATTTTTCATACAAATGCAATGCGAAAGAATGTTGGGGTATGATTCTATTCGGAAGAAATATTATTCTTCAATCGTTTCTATTATTTCCTTCGTATTTTTATGTACATGTAAATAGAATGCGTGACCTTTTTTACGTTTAGAAATAGCATTTGCTGCATGCCTGAAATCGAATCGTATACTCTGAACTTGTTTAGGAAAGATAAAGATACTGTAGAAGTATATTTCATATAATTACTGTATGTATTAGATATATTAATTAATATTTAGGTTGGGGTTGTAAATAGGTTGTGTTCAGTTAAGTTTATTTATTTATTATATAAGGATCATCAACAGCAACACATATTATATAGTAAGTTGAAACAGTACAGTAAATAAGGCCAATAACAGATGAGCACAAGTTAAAACAAGATACAAACACAGTTAATTCAAAAGAAAAAAATAAACTAAACTATCTAAAAACAAAATGAATAACAACAGAAAAAGAAAAGAATGTATATCTTATGTAAAAATGCTAAACAATTGAGAAAAGAATAAAATTTAATAGTAATGACAATTGATGATACTTGAATGATAATGTGTGTGGTGTGTGTAACGTGTGTTATGATGTGTGAGTGTGTATATGAGAATGTGAGTGTATGTATGTGAATGTGATTGTATTGATATGCATAAACGTTATATAATAGTAAAACCTTATTTAAATAATAGGACATAGAAATGGTTAAATCTACCTAAACAACTATAGCGTCTAGAACCAAGCCTTTGAAAATAGACTGGTTTAATTTGCATATTGATTTTAAATTATTTCTGTTTAAGAGTTGTGTACTTGTTTTTCCGGACCATAAAGGTTGACTGGAAGAAATCGCGTTAAGGCGATGAGTCCGCCTTTGTGTACTAAGTTTTAATGATTTGTACCTTTGTAAAAATATTGTAGCTGTATACAATAAAGTATTGAAATAAATAATAAATAGGTGTTTCATTATGTACTATATATTGCATTATGCATTAAAATAGAAAACCATTAGTTACGTTGTTTTAAAATGAACCTCATAAAATATTTTATTTTAAAATTCCGATATTGATTGTTTTTAACCTTTATCTCACCTATCCTACCATAAATTTTATAGTATTAAAGCTACTTAAAAATAAAACAGCTATAAAAAACCGGAATAACTAATTTTTGTCTATGCATATCCTACATTACACTCTAATGATGCTCTCATATCAATCTACCTTCAATGTACAAGTCACATCCTTGACACAACCAACTGTAGCTTGCTTCAATTTAGTCTTCATTCAAACCGTCCGTTGTCCTTAAAAGTTTTCTGAATTACTGAACCTATTAAATATAATTTGGTAAGAATGATGACGTGTTTTTGCGACCCCTCGTTACGTCTAGAAGCTGTCGTCGGAGCTGATTAGAATGTAATCCGGGCGGGATCCCTTTCCAACTTATCATTGCCGAGCTGAATTCCACTTATCATGTCCGCACTAGTCCCCACTCGACATTAGGGATTATAATGTGAAACAGTTATACATTACTCGGGGCATCATAGCTGCATTTGAACGTGACGACGAAGAGAGGCGACTTTATGATCGAGAAATAAATAGCTATCACCCTGGTTACTGTACACGTATAGTTTCATTGTTATGTTATAAAATGCACTTCTACAGTTAGTCATTTATTCAAGACGAGAAGAATATACGTAATCGTTTGATACAAAACGACGTGATAGCTCAATGAGTAGAACAACGGTTATCATGCAAGGGACTAGTGTTCAAATCCCGGGTCAGGCCTACACCAATTTGTCTTTTCTAACACATAGTGTGGTTAATTTATCATGGTTGTTAACGGTGAGGGAAAACATCGTGAGGAAACCCACATAGCTGAGTTGTACTGAGTCTAGTGACAGTGTATTCGTACAAAACGGCGATAGTGTCAGTAGCGGCACTGTCAATGCAAACCGTGGGTACCCTGAACACCAGGTGACAAAGTCACGTGATGGTAAGAAGTATTAGTACCTCTGCCAACCCCTTCGGTGATATTCGGCGTGAACGTTTATGTTTATGTTAAGTTATGTTACGAGAAGAAATTGGACAATGAAGTAAATCGGTATTGTGGTAGTAGTTGTTGTAGTATTCCTCCTACAAACAGCAGTTGTACTACAACTTTGTTAATTGATATGAAAACTTTAGATCCAAATGCGTGCTACAATAACTGTTTCAAACATGAAATCTGCCAAATCCAGTTGAGCACAAATAGACCAGCCGAGTATATGAAAATGAGTAAAACATTTGTGTGTAGTCGCGGTGTGACGGCGGCGTGACGTCACGCGGTGTCACGCGGTGTCACGCTCGCTGCGCCCGCCACGCGCACTCCACGCCGCAATCATACCGCGCTTCTATTCATGAAAAACATTTTAGCGCCAAATCTCGCTTATCGGACCCACAATATTCAGATTGAATTCACTAAGCGTGTTGTATTCTATTTAGCACTAGTTACATTATCGGAATATGGTTCTGTCATTGTTTTGGAAAGCTATACTTTTTGTTCTCCGAATCATTACTCTCGTATTTATTTCATATTTTCTAACTACATTACAAAAAATGCACGAAAGTATTGGAAGTGAGGTACCTTCGAAGTTTACGTAAGGTTGTGTGGGATAGTGCAAAAGTGTGTTATTCGTAAACAATGAGGTATGCCGTGTGAATGATAACGTTGTGATTGTGTGCGAGACATAAAATGGAATCTCAAAGTGGTCAAGCACATTCAGCAGATGAATGAGAATTAATTGGCGAAGGAGAAATGTATGTAGCCAGTGTGAATTCAGAGACAAGATCACGCATGCAAGAGATGTAAACATCAGATGGAACACTCACAAACTAAGACCAGAGTCCGAAGTGAGGGCGAAAAAGTGCATGTATGAGAAATATAATAAATGGAGAAAAGGAAGGTAGGTTACTCCGGATCTTAAAAAATAACGATAAATAATAGAAACCGGGACAAATGCTAAAGGTAATTTATGTCGTGACTTAATTTAAGTATTAGAATTACATAATTACATATTTTACATAATTATTTACATAATTCTAATACTTAAAGTCACAAATTAATAGTTAATAGTTAACATTAACATATCACGAAAGAAGAAATTTCATAACATTTATTAAACTGATGACATCAATCTCCTATCTATATAAACATAACATAACATAACATAAACGTTCACGCCGTTTTATCCCCGAAGGGGTTGGCAGAGGTACCAATACTCCTGAACTCACATGTCAAGCGCCATCTAGTTTCCAGAGAAGGTACCCACGTTTTGCTTAGACAGTGTACTCACGTGATAGGGGGCAGGCCTATCGCCGTTTTGTACGAATACACTGTCACATGACTAAGTACAACTTAGCCATGTGGGTTTCCTCACGATGTTTTCCCTCACCGTTAGCAACCATGATAAATTAACCACACATATGACTTTAGAAAAGACAAATTGGTGTAGGCCCGTCCCAGGATTGGAACTCACGCCCTTCTGTTTTTCGGGCGGGTGTTCTTACCCACTGGACTATCATGTCGCTTCCTATCTATATACCGCCGACTATAAATAGCTAAAGCCAATTTTGGATGTTGAGTGGTGACAAAAGTTCTTATCGGGTAATACATGGGTTAATGCTATACCAGGATGATACAACAGTCACAGACATTCGTAATTATATACAATGTCTATTGCTCCACAAAAAGAAACCAGAGACCTTCATCAGCCACGTATATGGTGATGGATCCCAAGTTTTGCCTAGCTAGCTGATTGCTTCAAAAATTTTGATGTCTTAACCGCACCATGCGAAATTTCTAAGAAGAAATATTCGGAGCTTATTCAATAAGTTAAACATATTATCTATACCGTATAGCTGAGGTAATTTTTTACATACATACATACATATACTCACGGCTATAAATCCCTAAAAGGGGTAGCCAGAGCTGAAGAATTGAAAATGCCTCAGCCACTTTTGGAAGTTGAGAGGGTAAAAGATGGTAAAATAAAGGTGTTTGGTGATGGCTCTCTAACCGCATCGCCCAAAAATCCCTTAAAAAGCCCCAATACCCTTAGTCGCCTCTTACGTACACCCACGGGAAGAATTGGGATAGTGCTATTCTAAGCCGACACTACACAGAAACTAAAGTGTGTAATTTTTAATGCGAAAATATAAATAAAATAACTTTATTACAAAACATAAAAAGATTGGTTCAAGCCTAACTATAAGCTTCCTGTCAACATTCCATTTCCATAGATATATTGGATTGACAGGACGTCAGTGATGGATTCCAGTTAAAAGCGAAGTTGTTTCTTTGAATTCCATATAAATTGGGTTGACTTCTACCTCTACCATCCGTGTAAAAATATATATATTTTTTTTTATAAATTTTATATTACACATATCCATATTAAGGCATTTCAGCTTTTTAAATTCTTTCGCATACTTCTATTTTAATCTGAATTTCTAAGAATCATACTCGTCTTACGCCCTATTTCTGAATTGAGTATTCCATCTGAAAACAACTTAAGTATCGTTCTGTCGCATTGAAATCTTAACAACTGAATGAGACAAAACTATACTTAAGTAGTTCTCAGCTTGAATATTCAATTCAGAAATTTGGTGTTATTTCTTAAGAATTCTGATTTATTCAGTGTTACACAATCTTTAGATCTTAGAATTTATGATTTTTTTAACTTGTCTTACAATAAGTGGTCATTATGTACACCATGAATGGTGCGTCATACTTCAAAATAGTAGATTATACTAGAATATTATTAAAAAAAGGAGGATATGATATTACGTTGTAAAGTTTGCTACTATAATCTTATTGTCATGTTATTTTTCCATATTGATCTACTCGTTGAAATATTTACCACTGATGTCAATAAATGAGAACATTTATTGGTGTGCTGGTCATTATTTGGCGATACTCAGATTCTATTGGGAGAGTATTATTTGAAGAACACTTTTGAAAAAAAAACCTTCATTGATAAGACCCTTTTAAATTAATGAAAATCTATATGTGTAAAGTTATTTTTAATTATTATACGAAATAATAATATATTATTAAACAAGTATGCATCAGCGGGTAGTGTATTAAGGTATTGTCAGTTCACATACGATATTAATTGAAATCCGCATAGTCATTTTTCTCCTATTTCAAATGCAGCACAGGGACTATCGAAAACCAGTGAGTTAGCGAAATACCTGTGTTCATTTACGAACCTCCCTGGACGATCGGTATGAATAAAATTCAAATGGTCAGATATTCGATATTGTTCAAAGCAATCGATGCATTTATTTTTATTCGCTGCCGTTGCAAATATTACACCGGATTATATTTTGTGTTTTATTTAAGCTGGAAATTGAACTTTTTGTTAACTTGAATCGCTTTTTATTTAATGAATCCAATTTGTTTTGATTTTCCGGGACATCCAGTACGAGTACTGGATGCGATGTCAGTTTGCTTTGCTGTTTGCGAGATTTTATTACTCTTGCAATTTAGATGTAGGTAGTAACCACCGGTTATTTTCATTTTTTGGCTTTCGTATAATTAAAATTAAATAGTTAAAAAACAAACTTTCATTTTGTGTGTATATTATCAAATATTTGTACGATTCTTGTTGTAGATAAAATACTTTCATTCATTTTCTGATTGTATATGGATGAAATTATTGGAAGCATTTTCTCATGGGAGTTATTATATGTTCTTAAAGTATTATGTGTTTTTTTTTCGATTTGTTGGTACAAAAGAATTCTGCCAGAAAGATTATATTATATACGACGTGATAGCTCAATGGGTAGAACACCGGTTAACGTGCAAGCGACTAGTGTTCAAATCCCGGGTCGGGCCTACACCAATTTGTCTTTTCTAAAGGCATATGTGTGGTTAATTTATCATGGTTGTTAACGGCGATAGGCCTGCCCCCTATCACGTGAGTACACTGTCCATGCAAAACGTGGGTACTCTGAACACCGGGTGACAAAGTCACGTGATATTCAGAAGTATTAGTATCTCTGCCAACCCCTTCGGAGATATTCGGCGTGAACGTTTATGTTTATGTTATGTTGTTAACGGTGAAGGAAAACATCGTGAGGAAACCCACATGGCTGAGTTGCACTTAGCCATGTGACAGTGTATTCGTACAGAACGGCGATAGGCCTGCCCCCTATCACGTGAGTACACTGTCCATGCAAAACGTGGGTACTCTGAACACCAGGTGACAAAGTCACATGATGTTCAGAAGTATTAGTACCTCTGCCAATGCCTTCGGGGATATTCGGCGTGAACGTTAATGTTATGTTATTATATTAAATAACTAGACAAGTACAACAAAACAGCGTCATATTTTGAACACAGTTTTGTAGCTTGATTTAAAGTGTTGTGTGTATTTCAAAGTTCAAAGAAGTTTACGAGGAAATATTTCTAAAGGAAGGTTGCGCGGCTCTCGGGCTCAGCACACTACAAGTGATCAGTCTTGCCTCGCCGCAGATTCAAATACAATTTATCAACTTGTGAAATTTATATTCTGTTTCTATTGTGGCATTACGATATAGGATATAAACATTTGTTTGATATTATTACGGTAGAGAATTTCAAGAAATAGGTTTAAAGGCCATATGTGTAGCGTGTCAATTAAAATACCTTTATTGTCTAAATCGAGTACATTAAAATTCAAAAAGCCCTTTATTTCACACCATAGAAGAAATATTTTAAAAAGAATACAGTTTTACAAATCGACAAGACAGTCAGCTGTGCTATCACTAAAAACAAACTCTTCCGTAAAATACATACATACCTACATATACTCACAGCTATAAATCCCTAAAAGGGGTAGCCAGAGCAAAGGAATTGGAAATTCCTAAGCCACTTTTGGAAAGTTGGGAGGGGTAAAGATGGTGAGATAAAGGTTGTTGGTGATGGGTCTCCAACCACATCGCCCAAAAATCCCTTAAAAGCCCCAATAGCGTTAGCCTTTTCTTACGTATACTCCCACTGGAAGCAATGGGGTAGTGCTATTCTAAGCCGACACTACACAGCTAGCGTAAATTTAATTCCGTAAAATATTTTTCTAAATGAACCAAATTTTTTGTTTTATATTGCCTGAGTGAGAAAAGACAAAGAGTAAGCATGAGGATCCTGAAATCGGCTTCTGAGACAATTCCTACGCAATGCATTATATATATTTTTGAATGATTTATTCGTGCTTTCAGCGTTGCTTACATAACATCACGAAAATTAATCAAATTTTATTCACATAATACATACATACATATACTGTCATCATTTCCCACTGGGGTAGGCAGAGACTATTGATCGCCACTTTGTACGATCCTGGCAAACCTCTCTAGCTTCGTTAAAATCCATCAATCTTTTCATACATGCTCTTTAATTCTTCATACTTCGGTCGCCTGCCTTTTTGAGCACACTCTCTATTTATTCGCAACCTTCACTTTTGAGATATGTTTTTACACGTGTAGTGTAAGTTACGGTACTAAATGGTTATTGAAATTCAATAATGACTTATCGTTATTGTAAAAGCTTTATGAATTAAACCAATGCAATAGACCTCGCAGTCATACATACATATACTCACGCCATTAGTTCCCATTGGGGTAGACAGAGACTATCGATCGCCACTTCGTATACGTCGCAGACAAAAGTTGTAAAATTTACAAAACCGTTCCATGAACTGGACAACCCGAGGGAGATGAGCTGGAGGTTCGGGAGGGTCCGTGAGACAGACGAATGGACGGATTAGTTTCATTCGACGGAGCCAGAGGATAGAATTCCTTTGGAAATTTAAACATTTTCATGTGAATTTCTGAAGTAGGTTGGCCAATACTTTGAAAAGGAAGAAAAACAATACTATAATTATAATTGAAACAACTTTTGATTTTCGGATATTTTAATCGCGTATTGCGTGTATATTTTATACGCAAATGTAACTTAAAATTTTGTGAAGGTAGTTAGTATTAATAATTTTATAGTACTGTATAATGACAAATAACACCTCAGTCTTCCCGTGACCATGATAACTGAAAAGTTTTCGAAACGTCGGGCTTTAAAAATAATGTAATAATACGCGATTAAAATATCCGAAAATCAAAAGTTGTTTCAATTATAATGTGCAATCGTGAAAATCTTAGAAAATACTATAATACTATAATTATTGATGAAAACAAGCAAAAACAGAAATTAAGACCCGTGTTGACAATGTTCTATTACACCAGAATAGCGACGGAGCATTCTTTTTTATTGCGAGGAGAAAATGTGTGTAAAACTTTTAATAATACGTCATTACCAAGTCTTTGGTACATCATAACATTAAGGTGATAAACAACAAGACCAGGAACTTCACACATTAACTCTTTCCTCTGCAAAATCACCTTGCTCTGAGAGTTCAGTGAAAGATTTTATGAGGACTCTTTACCAGCGGTGGAGATAAATCCACTGCATAGTAGTTAACGCAGTTGTATCTTTATTAATAAAGATAATTACTAACCTAAACTCACGCCATCAACCTCTTGTGATCTTCACATTCATCAAACAATAACAATACCCTCCCGATTGAATCCTTAGATCCCCTTTGCAACTAAATTTTCATTACTACTATGTACATCCATTATTGCCGAGTATACACCTTGAATGCATGGCACAAGCAATAAATACTTCTGAAAATGGTATACCAATTATACCTTGTGTGGAGTACCTAAGTTTAGATTAGACAGTTTACAGTTTATAGATCCTCATATTACTCAACGAGAATTCGCTTGAAAAGTACGTTTGGAAGTAATTTAAAAAATATTTATGAATGCACGCATGGCTCGCGCCCGCTCTGCCCCGCAGACGACAGTGTCGACCCGGTCGCAACGGGGACACACATAAACCTCGCCGGAGGGTGCACTACGTCTTGACCGTGTCTTGGCAATGCTAGCGAATTACTTTTCTGCACTTGTCTTGCTTGACCCACTGCTTTACGTAATTGCAAATAAAATAACAAAGTTACAAACAGTGTGTACTTGTAGTTGAGAGGGAGGAAGCCGTGCTATTCCCATCTGCTTACCTACACTACAGCTGTGCCCCTACTTTCACAAACACCCAATCCCATACTATAATGGATGGTTAGGAAACTCGCTTCAGCGTTGATTCCTCAAGGGCAAAGCAGTAGGTAAGACACAGCGGTCACTTTGTAAGGCTGCGTCCCCAGTAGGCAAACTGTTAGCCGCCGACTAAGTTAGCGGCGTATCGGTTAAGGCTGCGTCCCCAGTAGGCAAACTGTTAGCCGCCGACAGAGTGAGCCGCAAATTTGCAGCGAACTGAAATTTGAGTCAGCTGCAGACTCAAATCAATTTTCGTGCGTCGCAAGCAAACTGTAAGAGTTTAGCCGACCGACTGAATTATAATAATTATATAATTGAGTCACTGCGCCCGGCGAACAACCAATCGCCGCCGCCGACTGGAACCAGTTTTGGTGGGAGTCGGCCGCTCACTAAGGTAGTCGGCGCGCGTAACGCTGCAAACTGCGTACAGTGAGTGCAAAACTAGCAAACTGTGAACACTCCATTTGAAATATATGGAAGGGCGTACTAAACCGATACGCCGCTAACTTAGTCGGCGGCTAACAGTTTGCCTACTGGGGACGCAGCCTTAGTACGCCCTTCCATATATTTCAAAAATGGAGTGTTCACAGTTTGCTAGTTTTGCACTCACTGTACGCAGTTTGCAGCGTTACGCGCGCCGACTACCTTAGTGAGCGGCCGACTCCCACCAAAACCGGTTCCAGTCGGCGGCGGCGATTGGTTGTTCGCCGGGCGTAGTGACTCCGTTTGCTGCAAACTGATTACAACAAAAGTAAAGTGATAATTCAGTCGGTCGGCTAAACTCTTACAGTTTGCTTGCGACGCACGAAAATTGATTTGAGTCTGCAGCTAACTCAAATTTCAGTTCGCTGCAAATTTGCGGCTCACTCTGTCGGCGACTAACAGTTTGCCTACTGGGGACGCAGCCTAAATAGTCATGATTGTTCAGCGAGGGAAAACTTAGTGAGGAAACCCACATGCCAAAATGTCTCGTGATGTTCAGAAGTCAATGTCACTGACACCCTTCGGAAGCATACGAAATATGCATTACATATTATACATATTATGCATTCATAGCTCAGACTTGCCTATAGACTTAGCAGCCCCTAAGAGTTCATCCTACGTTTTGAAGTGTAGCAACTATGTTATAGAAGTAAAACGATCAAATCACATTTTCACATATTTTATTACAACATTGGACAGCACTCTACGCACTAATTCGACCATCGTAGGTGTGAGAAACGATCAACAGATCTTGGTGCAACATGTGTGAATGGTTATGCATGGGCAGCACGGGCCGCAGCAACCGCCGCAGCAGCCTCCGCAGGGTCCACAGCCTCCACAAGGTCCGTAACACCTGAAAAAATACGTAAAGTTATCGAATTGCTGAGCATAAAAACGACAGCTGCTAACTGTCCATCCGCAGTTAAATAACTGAGTAGTCGATACACAAAGTATGCTGAAGAAGTATGGGCACCTAAAACGAACATTTCACTAAGATGAGCATTACAGTATGAATTGTCTACTTGACGGTGTAAAACTAAGGATTACAAAAAACAACCGAGCAATTTATAAGTACACACAGTCACTTACATGTTGATGAGTATTTATTGGTTATTTTTTAGATTTTTTATAAATATTTCTATATTTTTTAATGGTTTTGATGTAGTTTATCTGATGAGAGTTGATTACTGTATGCTCTTCTTAGATTTTTCATTCCTTAGATTGCCTCGGTCTGTTCTTTATTGAGCACTTTCCTTCTTTTTTCGAAAATTCAAAATTTGTATGACGGAAGAAAAGGATTTTGTATCAATAACCGTTACAAAACAGTTTTTGTCTAAAATGGCTAGACTAACAAAAAAGATGCTTAATTTTAAAACCAAGCTACGGTCTTTTAAACTACAAAATATTAATAACAATATTTGCAGTGCGAAATAACGCGTTTTTTTTTATTATTTTTATCATACATACATACAACATAGAATAGAATATAATAGAATAACTCTTTATTGCACATCAAACACAAATGTACAAAAATAATAATATGATCAAACAGTTTACAGTGAGGTACAATTGGCGGTCTTATCGCTAAAAGCGATCTCTTCCAGACAACCTTTGGAAGGTGAGATGGATAAATTAATTATTTGGGTAGATGCACAAAACTAGGCCAAAAAACATAATAATCTATTAAGCTTACTTAAAACTAACTTATTTTATTTAAATAACAATATAAATATTAATCGTGATAGCCCAGTGGGTAGAACACTCGGTTATCGTGCAAACGACTAGTGTTCAAATCCTGGGTCGGGCCTACACCAATTTGTCTTTTCTAAAGACATATGTGTGGTGAATTTATCATGGTTGTTAACGGTGAGGGAAAACATCGTGAGGAAACCCACATGGCTGAGTCGTACTTAGTCATGTGACAGTGTATTCGTACAAAACGGCGATAGGCCTGCCCCCTATCACGTGAGTACACTGTCCATGCAAAACGTGGGTACTCTGAAAACCAGGTGACAAAGTCACGTGATGTTCAGAAGTATTAGTACCTCTGCCAACCCCTTCGGGGATATTCGGCGTGAACGTTTATGTTATGTTATGTAAATATTAATCATACAAATAACATAAAACATAAACGTAAACGTTCACGCCGTTTATCCCCGAAGGGGTTGGCAGAGGTACCAATACTTCTGAACTCACATGGCAGCGCCATCTAGTGTCCAGAGAAGGTACCCACGTTTTGCTTTGACAGTGTACTTACGTGATAGGGGGCAGGCCTATCGCTGTTTTGTACGAATACACTGTCACACAACTAGTTACAACTCAGCCATGTGAGTTTCCTCACAATGTTTTCCCTCACCGTTAACAACCATGATAAATTAACCACACATATGACTTTAGAAAAGACAAATTGGTGTAGGCCCGACCCAGGATTGGAACTCACGCCCTTTTTCGTTTATTCTTACTCACGTTTTCGGGCGGGTGTTCTATCCACTGGACTATCATGTCGTCGATAATCATACAAATAATATAGATATTTAACGAATATGAACACATACATATATAACTACATACTTTTATATGTACAAGCAATACAAATACCTAAATAAAATACACATATACGTTTTAGAAATATAATACATATATATAGTTTAAAAAGCAACAGCATTGCTGTAGTAACAGCATTCTTGTTTCACCAGATCTTTGAACACATTAAGTGATTTAGCCAATCGCACCTCCATAGGAAGCGCGTTCCACAATTGCACAGCGTGTACAAAAAAAGAAGAGCCATAGAAATTGGTTGTATGAGAGGGAATAGATAATTGAATATTATGGTCTGAACGTCTGAATGAAAACTGAATGTCTACACTCACGGCTATAAATCCCTAAAAGGGGTAGCTAGAACTAAGGAACCAGAAATTTCTCAGCCACTTTTTTTATTTATTTATTTATTTATTCCAAAAAACATAATCATTACAGGCATAAACCTAATGCGATAACATTTTAAATTAAATTTTAACATATTAAATTTATGGTACTCTCTTACTTATTGTAACATAGATATTTCAAGGCTACGATTGTGAAGTCACCCAGATGACATGCAAAAACATCCACATCTTCTGCAATTTCCCGCAAAGCCACTAGTGCTCTGACCAGAGGGCACTGCTGCAATAAATTAGTGCGCGACTGTGGTAAGGCAAAAATTTTTCCCTGTCGTCGTCTCAGCGTTCCATTCGGCCCTTTCAAATTTATTTGACCCAGTATAAAAGAATTTGGAATGATACCCCGCATAACTTTCAATAAATATAAAATAAGAATTTTGGAAGTTGCGTGGGAAAAAGATGGTAAAATAAAGGTTGTTAGTGATGGGTCTCCAACCGCATCGCCAAAAAATCCCTTAAAAGCCCCAATACCGTTAGTCGCCTCTTACCTACACCCACCGGAAGAAATGGGGTAGTGCTATTCTATGTCGACACTACACAGCGAATTATTTTTATCATTAGCAGAATAAATCATCTTCCTATAACATTATTAAAAACAGTTTATGCTGAAAGTTACTGGATTTCACATAAAACCTTTTTTTCTAAAACCTGTACCTTTTATTCTTAAAAAAATAATATAGATGACAATAAAGTAACGTTGTAGTAATAGATAGAAACCAATTTTTGACAATATTAGCTAATCTTATTCTGAACGTTTAAGTTGCAAAGCAAAATTAAATTACACATGATAAAATCCGAATCCATTTTTTTAATAGTTTAGATTCGCCTTAGAAGTATACAACCTATATTATTAAACACGTCTATTATTTCGTACGTGACGTACGGAAGCAGGTACAACTTAGTCATGTAGGTTTCCTCACGGTGTTTTCCCTCACCGTTAACAACCAAGATAAATTAACCATACCTATGTCTTTAGCAAAGACAAATTGGGGTAGGCCCAACTCGGGGATCGAACAGTCCCCTTTCTGTATGCTAAGCGCATACTCAGACCACTGAGCTATCTCGGTTCACAAAGCATATATACTAATATCACTAACCCATTTTACCCGCCGTGGGGTGTAGGGTGTACGAAATAATTTAGAATCTTAGGGGAATATTTTAAGGCTTATCTTATATTTTGCCGTGTAGTGTCGGCTTAGAATAGCACTACCCCATTTCTACCCGTGGGTGATCGTAAGAGGCGACTAAGGGTATAGGGGCTTTTTAAGTGATTTTTGGGCGATGAGGTTGGAGACCCATCACCTATACATTTATTATTACCATCTTTTCCCCCATCAACTTCCCAAAGTGGCTGAGGAATTTCTCATTCCAAAGCTCTGGCTACCCCGTTAAGGGATTTATAGCCGTGAGTATATGTATGTATGTATTTTTCTTTAAAGTAGCTGGGCTTCGTATTCTGAAGCTCTGGCTTGTATCTCTGTTAAGGATTTAATAGCTGTTATAATTTGCTATAGTAATAATATTAGTATATTGTATAAATTGAGTGAATTGAAGCTGTCTGCACACCGCGGCTTTATATTGCACCGTCGCGCGTGGTCGGTCGGCGTCGCTCCGAGCACGCTGGACTCAGTACGGGAGTGTATCGCATTTGGGTAATGACAAAAAATATGCATCGATGGCGCCACAAGGGTCACGCTGAGCAAATTCTCTTAATATTAACCACTAAGAGTGGACTGATTGACTGCCCCCGTGGTATCGCGGTTAAGCGCTTGGTTTCAAGTGCGGAGGTCTAGGGCTCGATCCCCGAGGGGTGGTAACCTTAGAAATTTAATTTGTAAGATTTAACCCAGTCTGGAAGGATATTGCAGGCTTGAATCACCTGATTATCCGAAAATTAAGATGATTCATTACGGTAGTAGTCGTTAGTCTGTCTGCCAACCCGCAATTTGCCAGCGTGGTGGACTATGGCCAAATCGCCCTAATAGGGTAGGCTCGAGCCCCCTGGTGGGGACTTATATGGGTAGTGAGGAAGAGTGGACTGGAAAAAACATTACTACAATTATATGTTTTCAATTTTTTATGAATAAAGTTCTATGTTAGGAAAGTTCAGCTTTTTTGGACCAAAAATGACTTTTAAATACATTTTCATTTCAAATCCTCGTTTTTGATTTGCTGGCATCAGTTGATTTTCTCGGAAATATGAATATGAAATGTATTTTAGTACTTGACATTTGTTTTCACTTATTCTTACCGCGGATATGAGAGCTTCAGCCATCGACGGAATATTATGAATTCAGAACGTAATCCCGTATTGACGGAACATTACGTAAGCCTCAGAAACTTCCCTCTTCAGTAAAAATATATTTTTTCAACTTTTCAATGGTGCAGAAATCCAATTTTCATTCTATCTATACATGTTATTAAAGGAAAGAAAAATTTTTCTTTCCTTTAATAACATCTTTTATTTATGAGTAATAATCCCCACATGAGGAATTCATGTCAAAAAACATTAAATTACCACAGTCTTAGTTGCAGACTCGAAATGTAAAAAAATCTTTAAGTCAACTATTAAGTCATATGTGTGGTTAATTTATCATGGTTGTTAACGGTGAGGAAAAACATCGTGAGGAAACCCACATGGCTGAGTTGTACTTAGTCATGTGACAGTGTATTCGTACAAAACGGCGATAGGCCTGCCCCCTATCACGTGAGTACACTGACCATGCAAAACGTGGGTACTCTGAACACCAGGTGACAAAGTCACGTGATGTTCAGAAGTATTAGTACCTCTGCCAAACCCTTCGGGGATATTCGGCGTGAACGTTTATGTTATGTTATGTTATGTAAGTCATAATTTGTATGTTCATTAATAACAAAATATTATTGAAAAATGCATATTAAATTATTTTAGTCAATGAGTTTTTAGGTTCTGATACTATTATTGGAAATAACCAATTAACACAATTAGTCTACTTAAGATGGCAGAGGT
The DNA here is from genome assembly GCA_963576735.1 of Bedellia somnulentella. Taxonomy (NCBI): domain Eukaryota; kingdom Metazoa; phylum Arthropoda; class Insecta; order Lepidoptera; family Bedelliidae; genus Bedellia; species Bedellia somnulentella. The sequence continues at coordinate 137,614 of OY755175.1, read as the reverse complement.
TTTAGTTAAGCTTATAAAAAGGGTATGTTAAATGTTATTTTAATGAACAAAACTGAGAGCAAGTAACTTTCAAATCTTATTCTATGCTTTTAACGTACGATTTTACCAATATGAAAGAGAAAATATGGAATTCCCAAAAGCTTTTGTTTTTTCGTTGTTGGTAAAAATAAGTGGATGTGGAGTTATTGGCGTTGTCACGCGTCAACTCGCATTTACATAGAAAAACAATTGGAGAAAGGTGTCGAGCGATTTATTTACATATCCCTCACCGCGACTCATCAGTCACGTGACGCGACGCGACCGGCAGTCGGGGGGGGACTTCTTTTGAATGATTGTGCGTGGTCGAGGTGCTGAGGATGACGGTTGAATAAGTTACATCTATGATGAATACAGATATGATAATAATGACGAATTAAGTGCTGTATGATAGTAATACATACATATAGTCACGGCTATAAATATCAAAACGGGCTGTGATGGGCCAGAGTTTCACTTTTGGAAATTTCGTGGCGAAAAGATTGGGAAATAAAGGATGGTCGGTAATAGATAGGTATCTCCCTTTTCTCCTAACAATCACATAGAAAGCCCCGAAACCCGTAGTCGCTGGCTTAGGGCGCCTTTTACGACAACCGTGGGTAGAAATTGGTTAGTACCATTCCTAAATAGTGTAAATGTAAGCCAGGCAAAGCCGATGTAGTTTATTTTATTTAAATAGTGAATAACAGAAGACGTCTTTTCGAATAAGTCAGTAGGTAAGAAATACAAATATGGCGCCACCGCCCCGCCGCCGCGCCGCCACACACGAACTCGGCCGGCCGAGATCGAACCGCTTTCCATACTCGTATACCAATACGAACGCAAACAAACTATCGTTTTGCTGCTTTTCCACAACACGGAATTCAAATGTGTACTTGAACGCTTGTAGAAGCATAATTTACATTTTCTTCGGATAAAATACGCCATGATACCTTGGAACTCGTGTTGAAGTCTACACGAGGGAAATAAAATGCTTTCACGCATTTTTAACTGGAAATTGCTAATAGTGGCTTCCAAGAAATTTTAACACCTTAAAATGTCTCTAAAAGTGTTCGTAGTATAGCGTTAAAATACTATGTAGCTTTTGGATCCAGGTTTTACGGGTTTGATACCCGCTGAGTGTAATATATTTAAAAAAAGGAGTACAAGGTAGTATGTTAGTAATATATATGGATATTTTTTTAGATGGCTGTAATTTATCAAGTTATTAATGCATAAAAAAATAAACTTCCAATCTAACACTTCTCTTTGAATTTACTTGATCTATCATGCCATTCCTGTACCTGTTACCGCTTTTAGTATTTTAAATTTAAAACACATTCAGCAACATACAAATACAATACATCTCGATAAGACAAATCTTTATCTATTACCTATATCATTCGCACCAACAGATAGGAGTGAGCGTTATTTATATTTTTCGATTTATTGTTTTTGGTCGTGCAAAAGAGCTCATCTTTTTCCAACACGTTCCATACAATATTAATATCGTCTATTTTCTCCGGCAATTTATTCGGCTCGCTCGCGTGTTTGCTCCTAGTAAAAGATTGAGTAAAAACACACCTGCACAAAACGGAACTGGAGACGAAGCCTTCCTGGCGTTTTAGCTGAGCCTACGTCACGTGATGGATACCAATAGCCGTTCAAATGAATGACGTCATTAGGGAAGCGCTCGTGTAAAAACATCGCATATAGTTCGTGTCGGGACGCTGAGATGTGCGATTGATTTCTGAGACCCTGGTACTTCGCTCTGTTTGGATTCCGGAGAACAAATGAACGATATTGCCCTTGGGAAAAGGATTTAGCGAACACATACTTGTTTACAGAAGTGTTGTGTGATAAAATGCATTGTATGATCATTAAATTTATTTTGCACTTCGATAGTTGAAAACTTTTTGTTCTATATGTAAATAACCAACCTTAATACTTGTAACCAAACAACACAAGCCGAAAGAAAAAACAGATTTTAAAGTATCAGGATTAGAATCTCAGTTTTTGAAGTAGAGTTGATAAATAAATAAAAATATATAGCTGTATAGTACATATACTAATGATTTTTACTAAGGAACACTTACACAGACCAACTTAGCCCCAAACTAAGTAGAACTTGTATTACGGAATACTAACTGAAAGATATATTTATTATTATAAAACACTCGTATAGATAACGTACAATATTAAGAAACACCATAACTGTTACTCTCAGCGTTTACAATTCAGCAGGGATCGAACCCGCGACCTACGGACCCAGAAGCTAGTCACCTAACCACTTGGCCACGAACATCGTCATTCATTATTTATAGTAGTCTATGCTATCGTAGTTTTCTTCTGCCTCAAGTTTACATTGCAGGAAAGAAAATTTAAAAGATTATAAATACGAATCAGTACTACCAATCGGTAAACATAAAACAAATATTTTAAAAAACATGAGGCTTTGTCCCAATTCCCTACCATTCATAAACCAAGTACTAGGGTAAGATAAGTCAGAAATAGGTTGGCCTACTTTGTCGCTAAACCTTTAGAGAAACATTCCCCGATAGTAATAAAATTACAGTTTCGTCTCAAGGCAAGCAGGTGTGCGGGTACATATGTATTGTGTACTTGACTTGCAAATTTAAAGAGAACCCTCGAGGCTGAGCCCTTTGTACCGAACGCGATCTTGTTAAGAATTTAAACTCTGGCCCTTTACATCAGTTAGTAAATTGTTTTGCGCATATCATTTTCACGTGTTCCAATTTACTTTCGCTCGTATTTGCGGTTTTTAGATGTGTTCTCCATTTGTACAAACATTATTAAATAAATCTTTTCTGGGAAGAGACACGTGCAGGGACTCTTTTAATTGAGTATTTGAGATATTTTAGAAGCGTCTGTATTTTATACTACCCAAGTCATTTTAATACATACATACATACATATACGGCTATAAATCCTTAGAAGGGGTAGCCAGAGCTAAGGAATTAGAACATTAGAAATATTAGAAATTCCTTTTTTTTGCCACTTTTGGAAATGTGAGTGGGGAAAAGATGGTAAAAATAAAGGTTGTTGGTGATGGGTCTCCAACCACATCGCCCAAAAATCCCTTAAAAGCCCCAAACCGTTAGTCGCCTCTTACGTGCACCCACCGAAAGAAATGGGGTAGTGCTATTCTAAGCCGACACTACATAGCAAATGTCCTTTGAAAACATTGTGAACAGCATTTATTGTTTAGTGCGTTAGTTACGCTTTTCTAAATATAAATTTTATAATTGAGCATAATTCTGCTTATATTTTCTTATAAATTATAGTGAAAATAAAAACTGGATTAAATTCATAATAACTTATCCGCACATTTTTGTTCAATTTGATAAGTAAAAGATCATTAATACCGTTATTCAGCTGAAAAAAAAATCCTATCTATAATACTCAAATAGGTTTACCAGAGTCTCAGAATCAATAATTCCTCAGACACTTTTGCAAAAGATTATAGAGGAGATAGCAATAATAAAGGATTGTTGGTGGTGGACCCCAAGCCATACCATCCGACAATAACTACAAAAAACCCGTACCATTAGTCGACTCACACGCCACCTGCCGACAATACTTACTCAAAGATCAAACTGGTAAATGGAAAATAAGTAAAATAAAAAAGAGAACAGGTAGCGTCAAGATGAGATACGTAAAAATGTTTCTAAAAAACATGTCGGATGACTCGCCTGTGAATTTGGTTTATGCTACAGTATTTTCGAATATTAAAACTTATATTCTACTCAGACCGATGAAATTTGAGGCTCTCGTAGTTTCATTTTTGGCAGCGAGCAGTCTTTGTCTTCGTAATTTTGCAAACATTGTAAACGTTCACATATTTTCAACTACGAGGCTGCTACGTCAAAATTACTCGTACTACGCCGTAGACGCATCGCTTCGTAGCAATTAACTTGTGTGGTTTTACTAAGCGCTAGCTTTATTCATAAAACTAAATTAATTCGGAACTTTCCTTCCTTTTTATAGTATTATGGCATCATAAATAAAAGAGGAAAGCTAAGTTGAAATTTCAAATGAGAATATTTATTTTTCATGCGGCTTCTGAATGTAGGCGCAAGATTAGAGCCTGACTGTTTTATTTGTTCACTTGTAACAGGGGAAATTGATAAAAATATTCAAAATAACATAGTTCCTTCAAGTTTGGATCATTCTTTATTTCAATTAGTACATAACATAGCAAATATATTTTTTCACCTTGTAATTGTACAAAACGGTGCGCCTTTTACAAAAACGATAGCATAATCATTTACCATATGTTTGCAAAAAGGTCATTTAGTAAATAGCAGGGCGCATAGCTACGTAGGTGTAAACGCATACTCGGCCTCCGAGCAAAGGTCGCAACATATTTCAGTCGTATTGTATATGCGAATCATGAAGCATGCGAGCCGGAATGATTTATGCGAGAGACAGCCACTTAATTTCACCCTTGTTTATTGCATAATGCCGTCCGACTGGTGCTCCGCCGTACTCGCCCTGGCTTATACAAGTGTTTTGATAGCCCTGTGCTTTTTATCAAGATTTATTTGAATTATGATTTACCGTCTAAACAGACTATCACAAAATAGTTCTGTTGAAATGTATATCGAAATACGAATTTTATATTTTTATATTTATTAGGAGTTTTATGTGGAAAAGTAGTTTGTGGTTGATTTGTACAATGGACTTTTGTCACAAAAGTCAAATAAGAGCATTTAAAAAAAGTTATTCTGTAACCATAAAAAGTATTACAATGAAATGTGGGAAAGCGTATGTTATTAAAAAAAATATTGAACAACAACAATCTGAGATTTTTCTGTTTCATTCATGGAGCATTGAAAGCAAAAACTTTTACGCATGTGTTTTTGATCATGCCAATCTTCTTTTTACTTCGGATTTCCACTTTTTTTTACCCACTTGTTCTTCTTTTTACTTCGGATTTCCACTTTTTGGAATATTTATATTTTCTACTATTGTCGTCGTCATCTATGATCGTCCCCTTGTTATATCACACACACCACCAACTACATCGGCATTGCGTAAGTCAGAATAATTATGGATAATCATACCATCAATTCTAATTGGTGTAGGCAGAGACTATCGATCGCCTTCTGTATTATACTGCGAAACATCTCGAGCATACACTTATGTTCATCTTTCTACACTTCGTGTTTATGCATCATACTTGACATCCACTGATATCATTTTCCACCTATTTAGAAAAGGCCATGTTTATTAGTTCATGTTCAATTCTATCGAAAAATTAGTGACGTATATTATTTATTTCGTTTTCTAAAAATACATTATACATACCTATATCATCGAATTAATATTTCATTTCATTATATTATTGATTCCTACTAGTAGGAGATTATGATTGTTGTCACAAATTTTAAAATATAATTTAAATTATTAAATATTTTGCAAACATGCTATGTTAATAAACTCTGTATATTTAATTTAAAAAAATTGCAAGAATTCTCTTTTATAACAAAACGAAGATAAAATATTCATAATTCCAAGAAAAAGATCTCGAGAAAGTCTATCGATGCGTTAATTGAAAATTTATTAAACCCCTGAAGTGCGTCAAGCTCGCCTGTGCCCGTGTAATGAAAAAACTACTTTGTAATAATTTTCAAAGAGTTCATTTTCGTATTTTCCCAAAATGCTTACAAAGCTGAGATCTTAATTAAATTTGTTCAAATAGACAAATATTTATTGAACGAAGTTCTCTCAAAGAATATACATCAATTGATCATTTGCCTTCGTCAATTTAATTGAATCGCTTATTTTATCGATTTTAGTATCTTTTCTTACATTTTTCATTATTACACTCAAGGTGTTTTTTTTATTAATTAATGTGTACATAGGTAAGAGATAATTTGTAGTGTATTCAAATGATTTAGTTGTATTTTCATGTTATAAGATACATAATCGAAATATAATTTTGCGGCTGAGATTCTAGTATTTTGATCATGGGACGTCCTGGTATCAAAACGTATTTTCATATATATTTATGTATATTTGTATCAAAATAACGAAAACCTCATACGGGCCATTTGTGAATTTATTTTCCCCCGACAGTTTATATAATTATTTATAATTAAATCTTTGTCTCGGTGTCTGAAGCCAAGGTCTTCCCAAAACATATAACTGTTTTCAAAAATGATACTGTTAGCTATATCCGTATATCCATATTCTCACGGCTATATATCCCTAAAAGGAATAGCCAGAGCTTTAGGATAAGAAATTTCTAAGCCACATTTGGAAGTGAAATAGGGCAAATATTGTAAAAAAGGTTGTTGGTGATGGGTCTTCACCTGTTTCGTCCAAAAATAACTTAAAATTCCATTAACCCTACTTCGCCTCTTAAGAACACCCACGGGGAGAAATGGAGTAGGGTAATTCTAAGCCCACACAACACAGCTAATTGCTCTAGCTTTCAAATTTACCAATGTATCTCTTACGCTACTTAGCCTCATTAAAAAATGATCAAGCTTTATAGTGACACAAAAATGTTAGTCGTGGGATGTTGCAATCACCCTGCCTACTAATCACATGAAAATCCAAGATTAATTCATAACCTTATACGACGCCCACCTTATTCGAAGACGCAAATCCATTCGAAGCCAACATTGCATGGCTCTAAAATTAAGACAATACTCTCAAAATTCACAACATTACATTGTATATTACACATTACATTGTATTAGTATAAGATCCCACTGCTAAATCTCTACGTTCATAACGTATTGAGTCAAACACACATTTTTACATAAGTTTATGAATAGGAGAATACACTGACGAGACGCAGCCAGGCAAAAGTGGCCGCAAGTAAAATTTAATTAATGTTTATTATTTTTAGAAGACAAATTTCGTTCATTTGTTTTCGAAATATAATAACATCCCCATCATAGCAATGTATATAAAGAATATAAAAATCCATGGGTGCCGTTGCAAATTTGGCCGCAACTACCTCGCAGCCAGGTGTAAGTAGGTTATATTTTGGTGTGTTTTATACGTTCATAAGCACGCATATTTCTTAAATGAAATTAAAGCTATTTTTTTTCCTAATATGATAATACATAGCTGCCTGTGAAAAAGCGGCCGCAAGTTAGGGTTGCCATCTGTTAAAAACGCAATACATCCAAATATATTTCAGAAACTATGCTATTGTTTCTATTTATATTTTATGACTTACTAGTGGATCGGCCCCGCTTCGCACGGGTAGCGTAGTTTTAAAAATATCGGAGGTTTCTTCAATCACTGCTCAAGCGTTATGAAATTAGCGCCTTTATTACAACTTACTGCACTCATGTCTGAATATAGTGTAACTTTGTGATTTTGAAAGCGCTTTTATGAACGGTTCAGATCAGTATCTCCGAAATTAAGCTAATTTTTAGGTTTTAATTGATGCAACTACTGGCGCCATCTAGTACGTAATATGTAAATTAGTAAGGATTTGGTTTTGATCGCGTGCGACTATTATGTTTCATGTATAATTTTGGTGTTTCTATTCCGATTTCTATGATTCTTTTTTTATTGAGAAGGCAATAATGTTAACTTTTTAAATAAGGGTGATTGAGAGTATTATAAACGTAAGAGAAAAGAAATATAATCAGAATGCTCCGAACTGCTAAGCTATCAGGAGTTACACGTGTTGTTGTGAGTCAACCGTAAAAGATAGACATATACTGTTGAAGGATATTTTTTAGACAATTTTATGTAGAGTATTTCCGTCATACGTGATTTCTATGTAACTTTAACTATTAAGGCTGCACACGCGACGGAAGCTTTAAAAATGGAGTAACTTCTCCCGTTTTTCCAAAATTTCCCAAACTTCCCCTTCACTACTCTGCTGAAAAGTATACTATAACCTGCCCAGGAATATGAAGAATAATTGTGCCAAGTTTCGTTAAAATTGTTTCCATAAGGAACATACAAACCGACAGACAGACAGACAAAAATTTTACTGATTGCATTTTTGGCATCAGTATCGATCCCTTATCACCCCCTGATAGTTATTTTGAAAATATATTTCATGTACAGAATTGACCTCTCTACAGATTTATTATAAGTATAGATATAATAACTATATTTATATTTTTTAAATACTTATAGATTATAGATCAGATAGAAAACATTCTTATAAAGGCGTGAGTATTAGTAAGTAAGAGAGATCATTCATTTATCATGGTTGTTAACGGTGAGGGAAAACATCGTGAGGAAACCCACATGGCTGAGTTGTACTTAGTCATGTGACCGTGTATTCGTACAAAACGGCGATAGGCCTGCCCCCTGTCACGTGAGTACACTGTCCATGCAAAACGTGGGTACTCTAAACACCAGGTGACAAAGTCACGTGATGTTCTGAAGTATTAGTACCTCTGCCAACCCCTTCGGGGATATTCGGCGTGAACGTTTATGTTTATGTTATGTTTTATGTTATGTTATATATAATTCATAAAATATTCACAGAAACAAAAGCATAGTTTGTAAAATATATTTGGATATATCGCGTTTTTAAAAGATGGCAACCCTAATTTGCGGCCGCTTTTTCACAGGCAGCTTTGTATTATCATATTAGGAAAAAAAATAGCTTTAATTTCATATAAGACATATGCGTGTAACTTATGAACGTATAAAACACACCAAAATATAACCTACTTACACCTGGCTGCGAGGTAGTTGCGGCCGAATTTGCAACGGCGCCTATGGATTGTTATATTCTTTATATACATTGCTATGATGGGGATGTTGTTATATTTCGAAAACAAGTGAACGAAATTTGTCTCCGAAAAATAATAAACATTAATTAAATTAAAATTACTTGCGGCCACTTTTGCCTGGCTGCGTCTTGTCAGTGTATTCTCCTATTCATAAACTTATGTTAAAATGTGTGTTTGACTTAATACGTAATGAACGTAGAGATTTAGCAGCGGGATCTTATACTATTATCAGCTTTCGTAACAGATATTCCACAAGCAAATCCCGCCGCAGACAGTCTAAAATAGAGCAACTTATTTGAGTCTGTATCTAGTGTTTGGTTGTTCCAAATTCTGATATTTGATATACGTGGGGTGGAACGGCAGGTCTGAATCGATAATCATATATTCTGAGTTTGGGTATTATAGATTCACAAATAGCTGTATAAGCTACGATTGTAAGACTTTTTGCTATTTTGTTGTAGTAAATAACATTAAAAGAATTTAACTAGACTTATAACGCTTCAATTGGAGAAATAAAAGTTATCAAATCTTGCAGTATTTTCTATTAGTATACCTTATCAACTGAAACATATTTAAGTAAAATACGAAAACTCTAAGATTGCTTAAGCACCGCTGAAGGGAGCAGCAGAATAACAGCGTCTGCGCTTTACAGAGCAGGCTTTGCTGAGCTGTACCCTTTTCAGTTTTCTGCAACTCATTTTGTAAAATGTATGTTTGTTTTGTGTTGCAGTTAATAGAATTAAATTTGTTTTCATTCACTCATTTCATTCACCCTTAAAACCTTCAGGTTCATTTTAAGTCTTTAATGAACATCGAATGCAGCAGTAGCGAATACAATACGCTCAGTATAGGAAATATAACAGATTCCTAAGGCTAATAACAGTTGATAGTTCGTCATCACAAAAAAGTTACTAACTTATTTCTCACAAAACTACATGTCGCGTGTCTCGTTGGTTGCAGTTTCGACGTCCGCGGCAAGCCGCTGTCGGAGGCGCGGCACTGGTCGGCGCCGGAGGTGTTCGGGCCGCGCGCGCAGTTCCGCACGGCGCCCGCGCCCGCCGCGCTCGTGGTGCGCGACGTCAAGCGCCGCGACGAGGGCGTCTACCGCTGCCGGGTCGACTTCCGCAACACGCAGACCACCTCCTTCAGATACAACCTGACTGTCGTTGGTGAGTGGACGTTACCTTGTAAGAAATAACTGTGCCATCTAAATTGGGTTGAGCTACAACAGTTTTTTATTGTATATTCCTTAATATGTTGACAAATAAAATCCTCAAATAATAAGTAGAGCAAAAATTATGGTACAACAGAATTTTAGCATGGTGCGATAAGCTTTGGAAAAAGGTACGATCACTTGGTCCTCTGGTATACAAACTCCCTTCAGGGACATGAGTTAAATAGTTAAGCATACAAGCATAAAGCTCTTATTTCTCCCGCCGTATAGCAAAATTATTACTTTCAACATTTAGAAAACATTAGTCTCGGATCATGGTATAAGGCATGCGAGAGAGAGACAGATTATGTCACGAATTTCACGTGACATGGCCACCATAGGTCATACCAAATCTTTGACTTAGGTACTCCAAAAAGGCGTGACCTACAATACTCATATTCCCCATCATCATCATAGCTTAAAATTGTTGAAAGTGGGTATTTACCCACATGGGTGACTTTATCTTTAAATAAATTCAACAGCAAAAGATATAGTGCGACCCTACCAGAGTTTAAAAAAGCTAAAAATAAATATGTTAATTTTATTTGAGTCTAAACTGTATGCAAATATGCCAAATAATAAAATAAACTTGTGAATAAATTACACAAAAAATGAGCTTTAGAACTGAACGCTCGATGAATATACGACAAGCGCGGGCTTTTGACAAACATGTAAATCGTGATAGTTGACATTCTAATACATATTCATAAAACACTGACGCTAATTGTCTGAGCGACATGACCAAATTTATTGTTGGGGCTCAATTCAACTTTATTGTAATGAAACGACCCGAATTAGGTTTACATGGGTAGCAGAGTTAGGTACATTACCTATATTTTGTTCATATTTATTGCGGTGGTATAGCCAGTCTATATACGTTAAATATATTACGCTTGAATAATAGAGAGCTGTTCCTTTTTATTATTAAAAGTATAATTGGAGCTACACACTGCCCCTTTTGACCCACTGGTGTCGTAAGAGGTGACTAAGGGTGTCGGCTATTTGAAGTGGGTTTTTGGGCGATGCGATTGGAGACCCATCACCAACGATAATTTATTATACCATCTTCCTCCCTATTACCTTCCAAATGTGGCTGAGGAGTTTCTAGCTCTGAAGCTCTGGCCACCCCTTTTTGGGATTTATAGCCGTGAGTATATGTACGTATGTATAATTAAGAATGTATTCGTACTTGCCTATTTCATGAACTGTCTAATAAACTATTGCAACCAGGGATTGAATATGTTATAAATTGCATTAATATCAACATAATCACAGCTCATGCTCATGTTTGACCCGGGACGTTTGAGCCTGCCTAGTTAATTGGATCATCACGCTTGCCTAGTGCAGTCCAACGACTTTACCCTGGACTGATTTTTTTAATATTCAGGTGATTCGGCGTGCAATAACTTATATACCAGGAATAAAATATTTCCTATAGATAGATACTCAACGCTTTCTATTAATGATTCTCAGAAATCAATATTTCCTGTACATATTTTACAATTAGTTGTTATTTCTTTTTTAGAGAATATCTAGCAGGGTAATAGCATATCTAAAAAAAAATGGCTAAATCGTTTTACATCGAGTAAAATGTTTAAAAGCCAGGAACTAAATCAAGGAATCTTTCTTCAGGTTAGCTTTAAAAGTCGATATTTTTGTTGCTCTTTATTGCACGCGTTCGATAAATATTGACACTGAGCTGGCTATTGCTGAAATAGATAGTGTGTCGGAGGCTGATCAATACCAACCTCTACGTGCCATTGATATCGTCTTAGGTTGTACAATATATATATTCATCTATACTAACGGCTATAATCCTTGCACTTAGTCACAAATATGTTTAAACAAAGTACTGTTGGTGACGGGATTCCAGCGACAATAAATTTTTTTTAGTTACTTGTAACTTTGATAAACTCAAATGATTCAACAATACAATGACTTTATAAAAATAAAGCTAAATTTTCAACATACTATTTATTTTCTGTTGGGAGTAAGTTTTTACTTAATACCTTCTTTTTGTTGCAATTACCGTGTTGCTTTGGAATAAAATATTTTTTTTAAGAATCAAAGAAAGCGGTGATCGATGGTCCCTTCATATGCCAATGAAAATTAATGGCGTTATTATATCTAAGCAAGTTAATGTTGTCATTACTCCTCGCAAATTTGAGGTGTCCTAAACACCAAACCAAATATACCTCTTTTAACTGCTCTGTAAGAGACAAACCAAACATCTAACATAGTTCCACAGATCGTTCCCTGCACCACGTGATGAATTTCTCACACTGCTAATAAGCGAACCGGCGGCAAACACACGTAGTGGAATAGGTGTCGCCGAGTACATCTTGCAGTGGGTAGATTCACGCGGCGTCTTGCAAGGCAGGATTTACAGCCGCACGGCGCGGGTCGTCCGCAGCCGTCTCCCGGGATATCCTGCAGCTTTGTATTCGGAACACCATGTACTGCTTTACTACCGAGATTCTAAAATAGAGGATTTTAGTAAATCTTAAATCTACTAATCTTTTCTGTAATGGACCCCGTTCTGTGTCACTGCGGTTGTAGGTTTAGATACGTTCTGAGTTTTAAGTTATATTTTTTCTAGAATAAATTGCTTATTGTTCTTTTGTACATGAGAACGTCTTGGGAATAGATGAGCGTCACTTCGGCTGCTTCTACGAAAATATAGCACGGTTTGCGAGTCTGTCTGTTACAAGTACAAAATAGCGCAATTCTTGAAATTGTTGTCATTTTACAACGTCTCTGATTTAGATCAATTTCTTTTTTTAAGCTGAGTGAATTCAGTTGAGGTATGATATTCAGCTTTAAGATATTGGATTGAATCAGGCGTTACTTTGCGGAAATCCATAGCAATACTAATATTAATAAATTTCTTCGCTTAATTCCGCTAAATAATACCTGCAGTCTTCATGCAACATGCACTGTGCACCGCCCGCCCTTCCACTTACAAGAAATCGAAAAGCAGACAATGCACCACACACACACCCGCAAGCGAAAACCACAGGCAATCACAAACATGCGACGCGTTTCGACTCAACACGAGTCATTGACGAGCAGTTAGTAGACAGTTCGGCAGCTGACCACCGAGTGCCGGTCATACGATTTTGCGGTTATATTTATAGGGCAGGCTCCCCACTCCCCCACCCAAAGAACATCAATGACGAGTGACTATATTATTGGAAAACATTGTCAAAAGTGGGGAAACGGTGTAGCCCAGCTGTTCATTCAGCAGTGCAACGGAATTATCATTATCATATCTGGATATTTCAAGTTTCTCTAAAAGACATAATCTTAATCCCTTATTACAAGTATGTAAAATCTCCAGATTATGATTATCGGGGAGAACGTGTCCAGTATCCAATAGATGTTTCGCAAAGTGAGACCTTTCTGGATGGTCGTTTCTGAATGCTGCCACGTGCTCCCCGTATCTTGTTAGAAAACTTCTACCAGTTTGCCCAATATAGACGCTGTTGCATTCAGGACAAACAATTTTGTAAACACCAGATTGTCTGTGTTTATCTAATTTCTCTTTTTGATTACATAAATAACGTTTCAAACTATTGTTTGTTCTGAACGCAACTTTAATACCAAACCCTTTTAGCGTCTTTGAAATCTTTTCAGAAATCGGACCAACATAGGTGAGACTGGACTTCATGCGGTCCAGTTTTTCAGGTGGTATAACATATAAGAGTCTGTTCACCATGTTGGTCCGTTTTCTTGTAATTAGTCTGTCTATTAATTGCTTGGTGTAACCGTTTGCAACAGCTATTTGGTAAATAGTACTTAATTCTTTATTGTAATTAGAAGGTGATAATGGAACTGTTAGCAAACGGTGTACATAGCAATGAAAAGCTGCAAGCTTGTGTTGCCAAGGATGGCAAGAAGATGCGGGGATTACTGTATCAGTCTGTGTAGGCTTTCTATAAATCTCAAAAACATGCTTATTTCCTGACCTTGTTATTTTAAGATCGAGGAAATTGAGAGATCCGTCCTGTTCCTTCTCTAACTTGAATTTAATTTTAGGATGTATTCTATTTAAAATTTGAACGAAACTATCGAGCTGCCTATATGTACCTGTCCAGCATACAATTATGTCATCGACATATCTATAGTAATAAAGTATATTACTCCTCCCAACAATGTTGTTACGCTCAAAATTATCCATAAAAATGTCAGCCATCAAGGGACTCAATGGAGAACCCATTTCCAGACCTTCTCTCTGTTGGTAGAAATAATTATCAAACATGAAATAATTTTGCTGCATACAGATGGAAGTAAGCCTTGATAGCTGGCATCTTTCCTCCGGATGTAGTCGCTGAGTTACCATGAATTCTGAGATGAAACGTAAGCAATCTTTATATGG